>CAUYUJ010020226.1:36802-54302 GCA_963575745.1 Prorocentrum cordatum
GTCTGGGATTGGGCGCGCCGAGCCAAGGAAGCCGCGCGGACGTCCGACAGTGCGGGCGGTTGTGTCATCTGTGGTGCCTCTAGGGGGCCACATGCGAACCCTACCCCTACCCCCCATGATTTCTCAGGGGGAGGGTAGGGTCCACTTCGCTCGGGAGCTTCCGAACGAAGTGAACCCCACCCTCCCCCCCAGAAATTGTGGGGGGTAGGGGTGGGGTTCGCATGTGGCCCCCTATCCTCGATGTTCCGAACGCACCCCGGGCGAGGTCGGGAGAGCAGCGGTAGCGGTCTTTTTTTGTTAGCACATACTTGGGCCATTTGCGCGGGGTCGCGGGCGCGGACGGCACGCGTCGCCAGCGCGGGTCGAGGAGGCGGGTCGTGGGGGCGCGTCTTTTGGGCGGGCGCTTGTCGCGGGCGCCAGTCGCTCAACAGTCGCGTCGCAGGTGGATGGCGGTCGAGTGGGCTCGTTCGGCGGGTTCGCGGGGCGACGGCGGCGACGGCCACGACGAGAAGAACATTAGTCCAAAAGGCGTTGCCTTCAGCCACGCGCCCAGGGATAGCGTAAGACCTTGAGGCCTCGCCACGCTGATACATAGCTGTGTTTGAACTGTCCCGATACGGCGCGTTTGTCTCATTGTCACGTGTGTTGCAACAATACCCGTTGCCACCATCGCTCACGCTGTGTCGGCCGTACCCGAAAAGTGTGCTCATGTGTCATGTATTACACCACATGTGGACATATATGAACACTCATGTGTAACTGGCGTAGGTAACAGAAGTGCCGTGGATGACCAGGCACATCATGATGTGTACAAGCTACATTTGCCATTTATCTACCGTTGGATCGGCAACGCTAAGACGGTGGCAGGTGCATTGCTTTGAGCAGAGAAAAGTATGATGGTGTGCCCGTCACCATTGCAGCGGTCAGTTCTCGACGTCGAAGCTGTCCGATGAATTTGCGTTGGTGTCGGCCTTTCGCTTCTGCCTCGGCTCACACCAGGATGAAGTGAAACTGGTTTTGCGCTGTCAATCTGCGGGGTAATTTCGAGCACACGGTGTTCAGTATAGTATTCCAGTGGATCATGTGTGCTTTGTTTGCATGACAGTTGGCGGTCTCATTCAAGTTGTTGCATTGGGCCCCACCTTGATTGATTCCTCTCGCTTCGCGGAGTGCACGTCCGGAGCACGTAGAGACTCTGGAGCCACTCTTCGGAACTTCCGGGGGCGTCTTGGGGTCCTCTCGGGGACTCCCTTGGGAGCTTCTTGGGAATTCCTGGACGTCTCTTGGGGGTGTGTTGAACCGCCTTGGGTGGTTTCTTGGGGCCTTTTGGAGGCTTCTTGGGGGCCTGGGGGCCTTTGGGGGGCCTTTTGGGGACCTCTTGGGGGTCTCTTGGAGCTTCTTGGGAGCGTTTTGGGCTGTCTTGGAGCGCTCTTGCGTCGTTCGGCCCCTTCGGAGGCCGTCTTGGGGGCCTCTCGGGGCCGCCTTGGGGCGATCTTGCGGTCCTCTTGGGCCGTCTTGGGGGCCTCTGGGACCGTCTTGGGGGCCTCTGGGACCGTCTTGGGGCCCTCTTCTGCTGTCTTTGGATCCTCTTCTGGGCTTCTTGGGCCGTCTTGGGCCATTCCTCGGGTCCTCTGGGGCTGTGGGCCCTGTGGGCTGCCCCGGGGGCCGTGTGTAGCTGTCTCGGGCCCTCTAGGAAGCTTCTTGGGCCCTCTTGGGGGGATTGGGAGGCCTTGGAGGCCGTCTTGGAGGCTGGAAGCGGACAATGCGAATCCGCTAGAAATCTCAATTTTCCTATGGGAATGGGGCGATGTTTGCTTTTGAGCCTTCCGGGGGGTCCCTTCGACTGTGCGGGAGCATCTTGGAAGTTTCTGGGGCTGTCTTGAGGCGACCTCGGGTCGTCATGGTGTCATTTGGGGTCGCGTGGGCCCCATGTTGGGGCGCCTTGGAGTCTCTGGCGCCCCATTCGAAGCAAGCTGGGGCCGTCCCGAAACATTTCTGGGAGGGATGGGGCCCCCCGCCCTGCCGGACCGACCCCCCCCTGCCCCATCCAAACCGGCAGGGGCGTGGGGAGTGACAAGAGTCTCACACGCAGGTTTCTTTTTGTTATGCCCATGGAGCTTAAATGTGGCTCTGACCTGATGCCACTGAGTTAAGATTTCGGGCCAGCCAGGTGGCCCGCAGTATTCTCCCCGTCGAGGCAAGGATCTGGAAGGCGGTTCATACCAAAACGTGGCATGGTGCATTGAGCCAATCGACATCAGTGCGAGCGGTTCTGATTGTGTTGGCGTGTGCAGCCAGCATTTGTCCCAGATGAGGTTATTGTTCTTAGCGTGATGTTTCCGCCTTCCTCCCTCAATCATGCGCCTCCTTCTCACACCCATCCTTTTTTTCAGAGTAGTCAGACTTCGGTCCATGCATAGTCAGTTTACTCCTACCCAGACTTGCCTACACTTAGTCACTTGTACGTCCGATCACTCACGCATTTAGACGCACTCACACTCAGACTCACGCCTGACACATTCAGACCACCCACGTTCATACTCAGCACAGCCACAGCCCACCCACTCTTCGTCACTCGTATTCAGACCCACTCATACTTGCTCCTCATACGCAGACTCGCCCAGATTCACCGCGATGCAGCAGGCGCGGCTTCTCTTGGCATCGCTTGGACGTGTGAATTTTTCCGTCGGCGAGGACCATCGAGGAGCATCCTTGATCATTTGGCGAAAAAAACCAAGCACGAAACAAAAAAAAACACAGGAAATGGATGTCCGAGCGATGGCCAGTTCTGGGCACCCCAAGAATGAGTCGCCAGGGGGTTGGACGTTTGCCCTTTGGCAGAGCCGCCAGGGAGCTGGACACCCTGCCCGTTCGCAGCCACACTGCGGGGATGTCTCGAGCGTTGTCTTCGCGTGGCGTCCCCGGCTCCTTCCTCTCCTTCTTGCTGCGAGCCTCATGCTCACCCCAGTGTGGCAGGCACAGCTTACCAGCCCAGAGCATTTCCCGAGTTCTAGGATTGGCATCGCCTGATCTCGATGCCGACCTTCAGGTCTCCCGCAGTTTTCGAGGCGCATCCCTAAGATTGTCATCGCCTGATGGTCTGCCCCTGAGCATTTGAGGTAACTTCGAGACTGGTTAGTAGCCAGACTGTGGGGACGTCCCCGGCCTCTGCACCTTCGGAACCCCAGAACCATCCACATGCAGCAGGCATAATCCAAAAGCCGCATTAAAATGAACATGTTGCCCCTCTGTGACAGAGGGGGTGCGTTTGGAGGCCTTCTGTGACAGAGGCGCTCGTCATCCCATTCCTCCTCATCCTGCTTCTTGATTTCGGATATGTCATGCTACCACTGCGCTCATCATCTTTGCGTATGTGATCCTCGTCGTGTTTTTTTTGTGTTTTTTTTTTTTGTTTCCCCATGCGTCTTTTTCAGAATATGCACCACATTCTCCTCCATTGCCGTTCTGCCCCGCCATCTACCTCGTCACTTTCCTTCGTCTGCATGTCCTCATGCTCTCCCGTCCTTTTCTCCCCCCTCTGGTTCGACTTCCCGCTCTTCGCCCACTTCGTCCTTCCTTTTCCACCCCCCTTTTTTTCAACCTCTCTGCCGTCCAATCACATCGCGTCGTCCCTCGCCGCTATGTTCAAACCATCCCGCGCCCGCGGGATCGCCCGCGAGCAACGGCGCAGCCGGGCCGCTCGCGGCCTAACGCGCGCCTGCGCGATCGTCTTGCAATGGGCGACGCAGGCGGATACATGTGGGGTGGTGCGAAAGGGTGGTGGGCCAGCCGCAGCAGCGGCTGGCGTGGCTGGGGGGACGGCCATGATGGGTCAGCGCGGGGCTGGAGAGAGTGGCGACAAGACGGGCACACGCCAACGGAAGACGCCAACTGGCGCGATGGCCCTGCCGCCGCAGCAGCGGCGGCGGTCGCGTCTCAAAGGCCGTATCGCTTCGCCGCGCTTGGCGTCGTGAGCCCCCGCGCCCCTGGTCCCGGCATGCCCGAATTCGATAATTTCGTGAGGATTGCCTTCCGAAACTCACCAGAACCTGGGGGCACAGTTCCAGGACAGGGGTCGGGATCCCGAGCCGCGCCTGCGGCGCAGGAGCCCCGCGCCACCGCAGCGGCGGCGGCGCGCGGGCCCCGGGACTCTGCCAAGTTCGATGTCGATTCTGTTTTGAGTTATGAAGAGAGGCTCGGCACTTCGTTTAAGCAACGCAACCAAGCGTTGAAATGGCGGCGCAACGCGAAAGAAGACCCAACTGCGCCGAAGTGGCGCGGCGACCCGCGCCCCAGTGGCTGGTGGATCAGCCGCAGCGGGCGGAGTGGCGGCCTCGACCACGACCGCCTGGAGGTGGGCCGAACACCCCCCCGAGACCAATCCCTGGGGCGAACTTAGCTGAACCATCGCACAGGGGCCGCCCCCCCGCAGCAACGGAGGGAGGCCTCATCAGTCGAAGGTCGCCCTCTCCGCAGCAGCGGAGGCCTTGCCAGTGCATCGTGAGCGGCGGCGAGTCGCGCGCGCCGTCGTGGTCGGCGACCGCTCTCCGAGCGGAAAAGGAAAAATAAACGGTGTTTTCATCGGTGTTGTCGTTGCCTCTTCTCCTTCATCGTTTTCTTCCCCCCCCCCCCCTCCAATCCCCCATCCCGCCATCGCATTTTATCGTCTCCAATCGTATCGGGAGCTCCCGCGGCAGACGAGCACCCAGAACGAGCTCCTCCGCGACAGAGGGAGGCCATCTTAGGGCCCCTCTGTGACAGAGGGGGGGGGGGGGGGGGGCGAAAAACAAACGATCGCTTTAATGCGGCTTTTGGATTAGCACCTGGGCGCGCCAAGGGGTCGCCATGAGGGGAGCGAATCCGAAGGTTCCCGGGATCCTCCACTGGCCTCAAGGCTGCCAGAAAACAATTCAGGGCTAATAATTCGTCTTGGAGGAAGGCCCCGGGATCAAAGACCCGTTCCCCTCAGGGCCCGTTTCCCCCACGTTGAGCCCATACGTAGCAGGCGCAACGTTTTGGCACCCCAACGGGGCGTCGCTAGAGAGCGCTCAATCGCCACTTGCGCGGGGTTCTCTCACTCAGGCACTCGCAGCGGGACGTGCAGGGGAATGCATATCCGCCTTTGTTCGCGGGAGTGCCCGCTAGAGCCCACATTGTCGGATCAGGGGAGGAACACCACATCCCGGGGGGGCGAGGCTGAGAAGGGGAAGACATGCTTCGCATGCAGTGAAGCCTACGAAGCCACGAAGCCAGTGCAGGTATTGTGATGCGTGCCTCGTCTGGGCGCCGTCGCGGAGCATCCTGTTGATCTCCCCCCCTCACGTCAGCAATGACCGCCCCCATCCAGGCGGTGGCGAGCCCAGGGGTGGAGCGAGAAGGGGCCAGCCTTTTTCAGAAGTGTCCGAAGTTCCCTAGCCTTACGTGAAATTTTCTGAGCCTTCACCGAAAACGCAGGGAACTTTTCAGAAGGCGCGAGGGGCTTCTGAGAAGTCCCGCCGCCTTTGAAAAGGCCTTTTCCTTCTCATTTCCCTCCCCCGCTCGCCGCCGAAGAGTTCTGCTGGCGTGAGGATTCGGGTGTTGCCAGAGGCGACCCTGGTCTTAGGTCGGGCCTGCCCCCCTACACGGGGACGTTGGACGAAAAACTCAACATACCTGTAAACATATTCCAACAATGTTCGAACATATTCAAAAATGGTCCCCTGACTATTGTGTTCCAATTTTTTATTTTTCCTCCCGTAGAGGGACAGGCCCAAGGTGACCACAGCGTTGCCCCGGGGAGGCCCAGATGGCATATTTGGAGCACCCCATCACGAGTCCCAGAGGGCCCCGGGGGGGGGGGCTTCAGAACGGCTCGAGGCGCTGGAGGATACATGGGGGCCAGGACTTGGCATCGCTCGGACGTGTGCGTTTTTTTGGTTGCCGCGAAGACCATCAAGGAGCATCTTGTGATCATCTGGTGGGAAGGCACGCACGACATGGAAAAATGCACGGGGAATGGGCGTTCGAGCGATTGGCAAGTTGGGCGAGGCTCATCTTCGATCTTCTGCCAACCTGCAGGCTCATGTTCTGCCAACCTCCGAAGGACGGCCGATCTTGGCCACGGATCTCCAGGGGCTGGCTCCCTTGACATGCGTCTGCCTGTGCGGCTCCCTGCCCTCCACGTCCGCGTGGGGGTCAGGAGGGGAAAAAACACGCACAGGCACAATGAATCGTCGATTCCCAAGAACATCTGGGAAACTATGGGAAGTGGGGGAGGAGACAAACACCTCAAACATGTCAGAAGATTTGGGGGATCCTCTTATTCGTGTCTAGTTACTTGTGTGTCCCAGGGCCCCTTCAGGGGGGCACCGCATCCGCCGCGCGTGCGTCCGCGCGGGACGCCACAGCCGCGTCCCCCACTCTCTGCCATCTCTGTGCCCGCTCCCCCTCCTCGCCCGGGTCCGCCGACGCCTCCGTCTTCCGTCCAGCTCCTCCTCGTGCCACATCCTCTCCCCTCTCCAGCTCTGCCCCTTCACATCTTCGCCATCCTCCTGCTTCTCCCTCCTCCTCCCCACTCCACCCTCGCTCTTCGTCCTCCCCCGTCGTCCATGCCGGTCCCTCTTGTTTCCTTCGTCCATGCCGCAGACGAGGGACTTTCAGATGGTAGAGGGTTCAAGGGGTAATTCAGGAAAGTAGAGGGAGGGAGTGCGGGAGGGATACGGAAGGAGAGAGCGATGCGGCAAGGAGGACTGGAGGGAAGGGAGAGGGACGAGGGGGGAGGAGGTAGGAGGGAGGGGATCACAGGTGGGAGGGGAAGGAGGAGGAGGAGGAGGAATACATCCCATCCGGATCCCTCCTCCCTCTTCCGTCCTCATCTTTAGCTCCAAGAGGTCAAAGGGCCACAGTCGACCTGTCCATGCTTTGACTATCCTCGGAGCGGGGTCGTTAGGCCGCGGATCCGTCGTCGTCGCCTGTGCGACCTGAGACGCCGAAGCACCGACCACCTCGGCCTCGGGAGGGGGGCCCGGCCCTCGGGCGGCTCCTCGGGCACACGGGCCGGGGGACCCGGAGGAGGAGGAGGAGGATGGGGGAGGCGGAGGAGGAGGAGGAGGATGAGGAGGAGGAACCGGAGGAGGAGGAGGATGGGGGAGGAGGAGAAGAGGAGGAGGAGGAGGAGGAGGAGGAGGAGGATGGGGGAGGAGGAGGAGGAGGAGGAGGAGAGGAGGAGGAGGAGGGGAGGAGGGATGGGAGAGGAGGAGGAGGAGGATGGCGAGGAGGAGGAGGAGGAGGAGGAGGAGGGTCGGGGGACCCCCCGCTCGTGGCCGAGGCTCGCCCGTGGCCGGCGCCCTCGCTCCCTTCTGCTCGGCGCTCGGCGTGGCAGCTCGGCGACCGCCGCCGCCGCGATGGCCGTCGCCCGCGGCGCCCGCCGGCGCCCCGTCGGCACCGGGCGGCGTCGCGACGGCGCCGCGCCGCGCCTCCACGGGCTCGCCGCGGCCCGCCCGGCAGCCGGCGGCGCCGAGCCGCCGCGCCCCGGCCCTCCTCCCCACCCTGCGCCCTGACCTTCCAGAGAGCTATGTTTTAGCTCTGGAGACCTAAAAGCCTAAAAAAAGCCGAGCGAAGAAGCCTAAAACCAAGACGTAGAACAGCTTTGGGATAGGTTTTCAAGTCGGGTGCTATTTTTTAGCCCTCCTGGAAGGTCAGGGCGGGGCTGTGCTGTGCGGTGAGGGCCGCTGTGGGCCAACGAGGCGCCGACGGGCGTCCGATAGGGCGCTCGGGCACGAGGGCGATGGGCACGCTGTGGGCGCGAGGGGACGCCGACGGGCACGCTGTGGGCACGAGGGGACGCCGATGGGCACGAGGGCGCCGATAGGCCGCTGTGGGCCAACGAGGGACGCCGATGGGCACGAGGAGGCGCCCAGCAGGGTGGAGCCTGTGCGTACCAAAGTCGTCGTCGTGGCCTCGTTCGTTGCCTTGCCGAGCGGCGCGGGCCCTCGCATCGCCCCCCTTCCCCCCCGCGCCTGGAGCAGGTATAGGCTGCTTTTGGCGCCTGTTTCAGGCAGGTGGAGTCTCCCCCGTAGGACGCACCCTTGCAAGCAGCCGCACTGAGCAGAGGCCCCTCCTCCTCCCCCCCCCCCTTCCGCCCAGGGCCGCAATGCCGACTGAGGAAACGTTCACTGTCAAACTCACTCTCCCCAGAGATCCGACGTCGTGATTTTTTCAATACGGGGTCCCCAGAAGTCTCGACCCATTCCCCAGGCAGGACTGGTCTGTCATCCTGAGCCGTTTGTGTGGACGGCCCCGAGGCCCGGCAAAGGGCCCCTAGAGAGGCCGAATGCTGCGAAGCACCCCCGTCGTGATCTTTGTTAGTGCGTTGGATCCTTGGGTCTCACACACACACACACATCATGCACACACACGCACACACATCATGCACACATCATGCACACACACGCACATCATGCACACACACACACACATCATGCACACATCCCTCCCGTCGACGTCCTGCCGCCCAGCCGCCGCAGTCGTTGCAGCCGTCGGCGGCGCCCCCGCCGCCGCCGCCGCCCCGAGACGCCGCCGCCGCCGCCCGCCGCTACGCAGCGGAGGGGGCCTCCCGCGCTCGGCCGCCGGCCGCGCGCGCGCTGCACCTGGGGCGCCCGGGGGGCATGGCCCGGGCGCCGCTCGCGGCGCCTGCGGCCCGCGGCCCGGCCCGGCGCACGATATCGGGAGCCTCTTGAGACGGGGGTCAGATGCAGACGGGGGTCCGCCAGAGCGCCAGATCCTGCAGGATCCTGCGCAGCCCCCCTCTGGCTGACCCGGGTCAGCGAGCCGCTCGTGGCGCTCGTGGCCGCGAGGGCGGGGGGCCTGGCCCGGGGGGCATGGCCCGGGCACGGCCCCCCGGGCGCAGCGAGCGGCGCCCGGGGGGCATGGCCCGGGCGCCGCTCGCGGCGCCTGCGGCCCGCGGCCCGGCCCGGCGCACGACGCCGCGGCACGGGCGTCGGGGGCGGCTCGGGGGCGGAAGAGAGGGGGGTGATGACTAGGGGGGGGAGGGGAATATCATGGCGGGGGCCATGATCTTTCCCCAGATCTCGTGGCGCCTCTTCTTGTTTCGTTGCGTCCCTGGCCTCCCCGCTGGGCCGCGCACATGCCGCCGGTCATGATTTGCGCCCCCCCCTCTTGGACACCCCCCTCTTGGCCGCTCCCGAGCGGCAGGGAGATCTAGGTCTCTCAGATGGGGTCGGAGTAGATGGGGTCGGAGGATCGCGCCGCATCGCCGATGCATCGGCGATGCGGCTGGATGTGGAGCCCGCTTTCCTGCGCGCCGACGTCGCTGATTCATCGCCCGCGTCGACGATGCATCGCCGATGCATCGCCGATGCATAGCCGATGTATCGGCGATGCGGCGCGATCTTCCGACCCCATCTACTCCGGCCCCATCGAGGAGGCCTCTAGGAGAGGGGGGTGATGGCCATCAGATCAAGCAGTGGCGGAGCGTCCTGGTGTTCTTGCAGGCCTGCCAAGCAATGTGCTAAGAACCGCTTGTGTGGTTTCCAAGAAGTGTTTCTGGAACAGTTCTGGCTGGGACTGTCTCGTTTTAGCACATTGGTGTTATGTTCTAAGAACATTGTTTTTTTGTTGTTCGAACATGTTGGGGGTTCTAAGAACATCTTGGGTTCTAAGAACATCTTGTGGTAGGCATATAGGAATGCGGGGACGGTCGATCCCTGCTCAATCAGAGGAAAAGGTGCCCATACCTCTACCCTTCGCCCCGTTTTCCCCCTTGTGGGCCTCCTCGGGAACCCTCGTTGCCACCGCTGGATTCGCCTCGAAGTCCTGGTCAGAACGCACCCTGGGAGAGGTCTGGGGAGAAACAGTATCGGTACCTCTTGTCTCCCCAGACTAGGGGGGGGATTGGATATCATGGCGTGGGCCATGATATTTCCTCAGATTTCATGGCGCCCCTGCTTATCTCATTACACGTCCCTGGCCCATCCCCTTGGACCGCGCACGTGCCGCTGGCCACGATTTGTGCCCCCCTTTCTTGGATGCCCCCCTCTGAGCCGCCCCCGAGGTACGGGTAGGGGATCGACTGCAGAATCGAGGTACAACCCAAAGCTGCTTCTCCGTAGACTTCTACCAGAAGTATGTCGAATGCTCCGTGGACGTGCAGGGCATTCTGCGTAATCATTCTTCGTAGATTCGACGGGGGAATCCATTCCGGGGTAAATCAATTCTGATGTCGATCCCCTATTCGAGCGGTCGACGGATGGCCAGCCGAGATTTACAGGTGTGGATGCGCGATAATCGACCCCTGGTGCTCAAAGGACTGCCCATGTTGGATACATGTTGGCAACCCTCTGCCGCTAGATTGTAAGTCAAGAGCCACGTCCATGTCGCAGAGAAGGGAGGGGGGCTCGGGCATGCCACTCCTTGACAAAATCCTTGCCCCGATGCGTGGCCGCCGCGGTCGCCGCGGCGACCTCCAACACCGACCCAGAGGTTTGGCTCGGGGGCGGACATCGCTCGACGGCGGAGGAATAACGAAATGGCATGAGCGTCGTATTTCGGAGGTCCGCTTGGATTTCTCTGATCTGCGCCGGGCACCCCTCGCGACGCCGCCCTGGCGCTCGCCGGAAGTTCATGCTTGAGCAGTGGTTTGTTTCGGCCATGGGCGGGTGTTGTCTGCAGATGCAGGGCAGCGCCTTCTAAGGAGCAGTTTTCCCGCAGAATCGTACCTCAGGATATCGGCGGCCCTCTCCTGCGTTTTGCCACACAGTCTTGCCCTCCTGCAGGCCTCTCGTCGCCACGGCCGGATCCTCGCCTCGGACAACGCTTCAGGGTCGACCCTGGGAGGGGTGTGCGGACCGATGTTGAACGGATTCGGTTTGGGTGGGAGGGCAGCCGGTGTCTCAATTGGCCCTCCGCCGACGTCAGCGTCCCCAGGATGAGATGAGGTGAAAGACTCATGGGCGGGGAGCAGATCCAGATCCACGGCCTCGTGAATAGAGAGCTTTTTGTTCGCGGACCCTGGGCCGCGACCCCGTGGTCACGGAGTCCTTCTTCGCGGATGCTCCGCGGGACGTGCCCACGAGGCCGCGTACCCACGGGATCGCGTGCAGGGATCTAGACCGAGAGGGCGTGGAGATGGAGGCGCTCGCCGCTCGTGATCCTTGGGACGGGAAGCATTCAAGACAGACGGTGTTGGACAATCTTGGGGTTCTGGGGGCCCTTCGGGGCCCCAGGACCATCAAACAACGATTCAGGATGGAAAGCTTTTCCTTGGGAAAAGGTTCGTGATTCCTTGGTGCCCACGTCGTTGTGACAAATCACCGCGTCGGTGGTATGGATAGTGCTCCGAATGGCCACGAAGGCAAGGGGCTCTAAGAGAAACTGGTTCAGCACTTCCTCCCGAGTTGTTTTCGCCAGTACCCGAACAAGAACGGCAAACACAATTCCAGGAACCGTGTCCTTCATGCCAGACGTTCCCCCGTCGTCTGTTTCATCGTCCTCTTGGCCATTGGGCTACCCCAGGCTGGCCAGAAACCTAAGCCTTAATCTGGCTGGCCCAGTCTTATCGTCGCGCAGTTTCTTCCAGCCAGGCAAATGGGGCCAACGCCTTAGTAAAGCCAGTGATGTTGGCTTCCTCGCCGAGGCCGTTTTGGACGCCCTGATCGCTCGCGAACCCCCCCGTCCAGGTCCAGGGGAGGGGGTAGGGGGGAGGGCCAAACCCCTCCCCGAAGGGGAAGAAGGGGGGGGATGAAAGAGGAATATACCTTAACCACCTTACGCCCTGAAGGGCTGGTGGGATTTGTCGAACCAGTCTCCAAACGCAATGGTCTTCTGTTGTGCCTCCTCCCCCCCTCGTCCTTCCTCTCGTCCCCGGTGGTCATCGTCCTCCACCTTGTCGTTCCCCTCCATCTGCCTGCTTCTCCTGCTGACGTGTCTTCGTGTATCGGGGAAGCGTAAGACTCGAGGTCACCAGAACTTCAGGCTTGTCGACGCGTTTCGACTGGCCCGTCTCTGAGTGTTGGCGGTCCAGATTCTCGTGGGATATTTGCAGCGGGAGGTCCTCCCCGCCTCCTCCCCTCCTTCTCGGCTCCCCCTCCGCCTTCACAATTACACAATATGAAACTACTCTCCTCTCTCCCCTGATGACGTCCAGAAGATGTCCGACCCCCCTCCGCGTTGTTTTTAACACAGGATTCCCGGACCGGAGATGGTTTTCGCTTGGCTTTTGTTTCAAAATGTTGTTCCCGCTGAATCATTGGCCTCATTTGCGGGCTTCCGCTCGTTCCGAATCGTGCTCCCGCTGCAGCGTTGGCCTCCTTTCCGCGCTTCCGCTCGTTCCGAACTGTGGTCCCGCTGCAGCGCTAGACTCATTTCCGCGCTTTTCCGCTCGTTCCGAATCGTGCTCACGCTGCACCGCTGGCGTCATTATTTCCAGTGCCCTGCCACGGCATGGTTTTCGGTCCTTCCAAATAGGCTCCAGACAGACAGACAGAAGCCGCGCCCTCACGGCGCATTGGCAAACAAAGCGAAAGTACCGATCGCACACGTGCCGGCATGCAGAACAAACGCAAGATTGCACAGTGTTCCGGGAACCATCGTTGTAGCCTTTGTTCCCAACGGAGTGAGAGGGGGGAGCTGCGCAATTTGAGCGAGAGGGCGGGCAGGGAGAAGGATAGGGAGGGGCGGGGCAATCAGACACCAGCAAGAAATCACATTGCTACATGTCACAATGTCAGGCCACAGCCTCACGCCAGTCTGAAGGATTCTGCAGCAGAGTCTGTAATGTGTCTGGGTTGTCGTGCGCCGCGGACACTGCCTCAGCGTGCAAATAAGCTGCCCATTGCAGACGGGGCCTCCCTCTCCACCGGGGCACGTTCCACCTCCGAGGCAACAACCCATGCATGGGATCACTTTCAAAATCCATGGCTCTTGGTAAGCTGGTGGTGATGTCCTGGGCGAGTTTGCCGTACAATTTAAGTTGCATTTCCGCTAGAATTGCAGTTAACGGCCGGGTTTTCGCACGCTCTCGTCGAACTTCAGCATTACTCACACGAGATACGTAAGCAGGCAATATTTTGAATACTTGGCGTAAGCACCTCGCTTGAAAAGCATCGAGCCGGTTCTGGTCTGCCTGTAAAAGCATACATTTATTCCAGCCCGTGCAACAGTTTTCAAAATACACGTTTCCAGGACTCACAGGTCGTAAAGTTTATTCAAGTTTGCGCGGCTCCAAACAACGCAAAGCGTCTTGAATGCACCACTGGCTTCTCCAAGTCATCGTGTTAGCTCTGCTCGGGGTCTCCCGTCCATTCTCAAGAGTCCACCCAAATATACGGCGCTTTCCTTGCATGCTATAGCTTTGCCATCTGGTCCATGGACATCTTCATTTGATCGTATCTTGAGCAACATAGTTTTCCCTGCGTTCAGCTCCGAGCCGTAATTATTCCAGGTGAGTTTGTAATACATTTGGTTCCCTGGCAACAAGCATGGTGTCGTCTGCGCACAGGACGTCCTCTGTGTGATCAAGTACGGTCTGCTTGTCCTGTTCGGTGTTCTGCTTCCAAACGTCTGCGAACCTTTCCCAGAAGGATTGACATAACAATATTCACTAAATATGACAACGGGCACCCTTGAGCGATGCCAGCTGCTTGCGTTCTCTGCGTCGTCACCGTGTCCCCGTCTTGCACAGCGAACTTCCGCGTCTTGTAGATACCCTTGATCATCTCGATCATCGCCGGTGGAACTCGAAATTCTTGCAGCGCGTGTATGAGTCGTGCAGGGTTGATATGATCAAATGCGTTGCTCCAGTCCAACAACACAAGTGATAGCTTACCATATTTTTCTGCGAGTGCCGCGTCGATCAGCCTGCGTGCCAAAAATAATGCGTCGCTGGTGCCACGTTGAGGCCTGAAACCATAATATGATTTCTGCGGAGCTTCTTATGCGCCTCCTCGTTTGAGTCTGTTGAGAAGGATGCCAGCTAGAACCTTCTACCCTATGGCGAGTAAAGAAATGGGTCGGTAATTCGATAGTGATCAAGTGCCGTTTTTTCTTGAAAATGGTGACATTTGAACCTTCTCTCCAATTGTCCGGGATATCTTTCTTTTCCCAACAGGCGGCCAACAGTGACGTCAAAACGTTTAGAGTTGCTTCGCTTTCCCGCAGTGCCTGCCAAAGTTCTGGCGGCACGTTGGCCGTGCTCGCTGCTCGCTGCAGCCATAGATGTTTAATTGCACGCTTGACCCCGTCAGACGTGATCGGCCCGACATCCACGTAATCTCCTTCGCCGGCCTCGTTTGTGAAGTTTCCTGCGTATGGTGGCGGGCGCCACTGAACTTGTTCCAAATAGTCGGCCATAGCGTGGGCCCGCTGAGAAGCATCTACCATCCGTCCTTCTGCGTTCTGCAGCCGCCCACACTTTCGAGCAGGGCCTTTCCTGAATGCTTTGGCAGCTTGTCGTCCATTATTCGCAGTACTTTCTGTAAGCCACTGCTTCCTGTCAGCCCTGGCAGAGTTGCGGATAGTCTTGTTCAAACGCTTTTCATAATAGCCCCTTGTTTGATCCCCCGTTTTTCCGTACCCTCTTCCGCGCTTCTATAAAAGGGATAGTGTGATCCGATATCCAAGGGCGCAGGCGCGGCGCGGATTGTTCTGGTATGTTTGCGGCCGCAGATTCCAACATACAGTCGGATAGGGCTGAAGTTGTTTGTTCTAAAGTTGTTTGTGCATGATGGTATGGCGAATTATCCAGAAACTCCGAAACGCATTCAGCTCTGATGCTCTGATTTCCCAGCGCCTTCAAGTCCAGTCGCGGAGTCCTTTGCTTGTGTCCGTTTTTCGGTATTGCGATATTCAGATCCACATGTTGTATGACATGGTGCAATTGGAGAGAATAGTTGGGATCGCCCCACATGTCAGAGATGGTTGAAAACCATGCGTTCTCGACGATGACGCGGTCCAGCTGTTCAACATCTCTCGGCACGGTGTCACTTGATGGGCGCACGCCGATGTCATGATACATCACGGTATGTTCACCATTTTGCTAGAAATACGTATTCGCAACGCACGCTTCGAGTGTGTGGCACAATTCACAAGTAATTCTTGGTTCGACGTAGGGCTCCAAGCAGATATATGTGATTATGGAGAACGTGTTTTCCTAGCACATCGCCTTCGCCACCATATTTTTCAACAACCGTGCGATGAAACCACCAAGTATGAGTTTTGACCCATGTGACCGGCAGCCCAAAGAAAATGCAGCCATTTTTGTATAGTAGCCGCGCCGTGCATCATAACCGTGCTGAATGGTCCACGCGTATGTTGTGATTATTGTCAGTACCCCACCAACAATGCGCAATCTCAGACTTGGCATTCGACGATCTTTTTGTATGTAGCCTTTGAGGCCATGCTTAGCCCATGGGGATATAATACAACCGACTCCTGCATATTCTCGTGCGTCTTCTTCTTGTCCCGAGAGAATGATGGAACATCCGTCCAAATCAAAGGCCGGCGTCCCTCGGCAGTGTGTTTGTTGGAGACACAGCGCTGCAATATCCAGATTCCGCATGTGATTAACTATCTCGTATAGTTGGTGCGGTTGGTCCAAGTTGATGCCTTCGACATTCCACGAGGAACTTTGCCGCAAGTTACGGGCCAACATGGATAAGTTACCCATTCGCCTATGTTAGCTGTGGTGGTAGTGCCAATGCGCCGTGCGAGTCCCTACTCCACTCTGGTATAACTCCTTTTTTGCCCTTCCCAGTCCCCTTGGCAGCGCGACCCAGAGCATCGTTTGCTCGAGTGGTGAGGTGCTGCACTTCTGGACTATTGGTGAGCTCCCCCCCAGTTTGCCCAAGGCCCTTTCCAAGATATTTAGATCGCATTGTTCATGGTTTTCACTGTCACCACCGGGTCCGTAGCAACTGTGAGTTCGCATTCTGTCGTGCCCACGCGCACTTCTCCGTTCGAGTACCCCCATTCCAAGAAGTGTCTGCGCAGGCCGAACAAAAGGTCTCGGGCACGCGCTTCTCGATGGGCTGGTCGGCTCGCGTCCAAACAAAATTGCTGTTATGCTTAATCTGCGACCTGCCGAGTACGTTCACAAAGTTGTCCCGGGCATCCACGGTGCCGGATTTGGTGAAGAAAATCGTGTTGAAGTCGCCTTTCACGAGATAGTCGACAGGCACCGGGAGAGTATAGGGATTCCATTGTTGTTTGATGAATTGTACCGCCGTGTCGAAATCTCCGAAATCACCCAAACCCCAATGACCGTTTTGCATTCCCCGGTGTCCCCCATCATGTGCGCAAGTTGCTTCTCCAGTTCCACAAAATGATGTTTTATCTCCGTTGTGACACTTGCCGCTGCTCCTGAAGTTGCCGACGGCGATCTGGTACCACTTTGTCCGAGCAAATCGATCCGAGCGGTAAGCATCTGCATATCATGCTTGATCGGATCCAGGCTTTGTTGGCGCTCATCTCGTGATACACCGTGAGTTTTGATTGGTGCGATGTCTTGCTGACGAGGCTGCAAGTATTGCTTGAACATGCCTCGATTGCGCTCATGGTGATCTCCCCCGTTGACGCCCCAACTCCTCCTTTTCCTCCACCTCTTACTCCGTCGTCTTCGAGCCCATCCATTTGATGAAGCGGGCTGTGAATCCGATGCTGATTGAACAATTGCAGGACAGGGGTACCCGGAAGTCGTGTGTCGCCATCGCCCGGATCAGAAGCCATAGGTAAGGGATCAGTCGAGTGTGAAAAGTAATCAGGATCAGGGCGGTGCAGTAGATTGCGGCGCATGCCGTTCGAGGCTGCTCTCGATACGCCCCAAAGTCTAGAAAATGGCACCCCAGAAAAAACCATCGGAATTGATTCCACATGCGGTGTCGATTCGTTGATGTTTGGGGCCGCAGTAGCCCCCCCCACTTTGGGGCGTCCCCACGCCGTGCTATGTCATGCTCCGCGTTGATCGTCAGCACCATGCTGTGCCGTGCAATGCTCTGCCGTGCTACGACAGCCGACTGTGCGAGTAGGGAGGAGATCTACGCCATGGTAAGTGGTTGGGCGGAGGGATGGGGCGTCAGACATGACGCGAGCGCACCCACGCCACTTGGAACTTTGCCTAGCAACTTGACGTGGCCTTTCGTCGACCACGAGAGCACAACCGAACGCCTTCTAAAGTCGGGCTCGATCTCTGACCCCCAGCGCCACACTGAAGATAGGGCGTCAGACATGACGCGAGCGCACCTGGCCTGTTTGCTCCCCCCTCCCCTCCCCCCTCTCCCCGGGGGAGGCAGGAGGCGGGCCGGCGGGCCCGCCGAGGCTGCAAGATGTGGAGCCTGCCGCGGACTCTCGCGGCCGCCCCCCGCGCAGGCGGGGCCGGCCGCGTCGTCGCCGTCGTCGCCGCGGCCGCTCATCTGGACGCCCGAGATGGGCACGGAAAGAATGGGTAGGATGCCCAACAGCAGTTCTCGGGGGAGAAAAAGATACGGATACGTGTTGTCCCTCTTCGTTT
>CAUYUJ010020226.1:59302-90964 GCA_963575745.1 Prorocentrum cordatum
GAGTCTTCCCGCATCATCCGAACTCCTCCCATATGCGTCCAGGAAGCTCCAGCAGAGTTGGCCGTCCGAAATCCAAGTGGACCGACTCAGTCGACCATTTTGCCGTGCACGCTGAGATGCGCGCGTGCGCTGCACAGCCGACCCGCACGAAAAGGGGTAGGGTGACGGAAAAGGAGGAGGAAGAAAAGGAGGAGGAAAAGGAGGAGGAGGATGTGGAGGTGGAGAAGGAGGGAGGAGGGAAGGAACGTCGCATTCTACAATCTGCAGTTCCCTGGCGTGTTTTTTAGTTGTCCGCAGCAGGTCCTCACCGACATGCTCCTTCCACTCGTCCTGTGCACGCAGGCGCCGTGGTGTAGACAGGCGCTGTGGTGTGCACAGGCGCTGCGGTGCACGCAAGTACTGTGGTGTACACAGGCGCTGTGTTGCACATGGTTGTTGCGGAGTACACATTCGAAGTGGTGCACACCGTACAAAGGCCTTCTGGTGCACGCAAGCACTGTGGTGTACACAGGCGCTGCGTTGCACACGGCTGTTGCGGTGTACGCTGGCGATGTGGTGTACACGCGCGTTGTGGTGCACGCGAGCATTGTGGTGCACACAGGCGCTATTGGACAGATCGCCACTTACATGCTGTTCCTAGTTGGCCTCGGTCATCCATGGGTATTCTTGGACGCCGCCGGCGCGGAACGTGACGTCATGTAGGGGGGTGGGGGTGGGCGGGGCCGATGACGGCCGCTATCCCGGCAAATAGGACAAGGGGCTCTTGTGGTGTTGGAACCACACGGCGTGGGGGGGGCGTTACGTTATACCCCCCCCGCCGCCCCCCCCAGAACGCACGTTATCGCCGAAAATAAAGAAACGCGCTCGGGGCGTCTTGGGGGCATCTTGAGCCATCTGGAAAGCAATCTTGGGTGTCTTGTAGCGATCTTTCAGCGACTCGGGGCCCTCTTGGGTCTTGGGGGCCTCGTGGGGCCCTCTTGGCCCGGTTTTAGGCCCTCTATCCCCCATGATGCGTTCGAGCCAGGTCGTCCCGGGCAAGGGGGGGTCAAATCCCAGTTTGGGATTTTGGAAGGGGGATATATGGGGGAGAACAATGTCACATGCTTGGAGACCCACACGTGGTCGGCGGACGTACAAGCCATACCAGACAGCACTCGGTTTCCGACGACTCCTCAACGTACCAAAGGGGAGTTGTGCTAAATTGTATGGCCTGTGATGTAACTGCGTCATTACGGGCTCAATGAATTGTGCCTGATTGTGTTTGGAGCAATTTTGTCAAAGACAAGGTTGCACGCCGCAGAGCTGAAGTCCCAGCTGGCGGGCGCCGATTCTGGAATGGGCTTTGCTTTGACGCTAGGCTTGGCTGTGTTTGGTCCTGATGCGCGCTGAGGGACCACGGGTGTCAGTGGTTCGATCGGTTCGGTTGCTTCGCGGTCGGTTGCATTCGGTCGGTTCGGCTCGGTCTGTGGATGGGCCGCTGCGTCTTCTTGGGCTGCGTTCGGTCCATCTATCGATTCGGTCAGTTGTCGATTGGACTGTTGCCATGGGCATTTCTGGGCACAGTCAACCTGTCACCCTCCTCACCTCACCTCAGAAATTGTCAGGGGTGATTATGACCTAAGGTGCCCCCTGGGTTTCTGCGCATCTGTGGAGCCCCGAGGACACTCTGGGCATCGTGGGAGATGCTCGGGAAGCCGTATGAACATTCCCATCGTTTCCCTTCCCACCTGGCACCCTTGCCCACCCATCCTCCACCTGATTCCCCCTCCCACCTGGCACCCATGCCCAAGTTCAGCGCTCGGCGGGGGGCGGCGCAATACACGCGCCCCGCCGCTCCCGCTCCCGCGCGGGCGGCTGCCGCCACCACTGTCGTCGTCGACGTCGTCGTCGTCGTCGACGTCGACGTCGTCGGCGTCGTCGGCGTCGTTGGCGTGGTCGTCGTCGTTCGCATGTCGTGCCCCTGCGCGGGGGTGTTCGCGTGACCAGCCTAGAAGCCTTGCATCCTCCACCAGATCCTCACTCCTGCCCCTCTGCCCTCACGCCACGACATCTATACAGTGGGGGCGCCTATCAAGAACCGATTTGATTTTCGTCAGGGTATCCTGGGTATCGTCGCTCTGCGCGCTGCGCGGAGGCTTCCCGCAGCCGTTGAAGAAGCTGCTGCGTTCAGGGTGCTCCGGGCTTCCCCTCAGATGTACTTCGCGCGCGGGTTTTCAGTGTTGGGTTTCTTGCGAGGGTTTCTTTCGGTCGCGCTCGCGTTGTACATTTCCACCGTTCCCTGGCCAGGCCCTTCCTGGACCCAGGAGCTGTGTAGAGTAGACGGCCTCCTGGCCAAGCCGGGAGGGCTTGGCGTGTACACCGTTGCTGGGCTCAGGATGGGCTTGGGATGTGTATAGATTTCATCGCCCTATTATGCCCAGGGAAGGCACGCAGAAAGAGAGAGCGAGAGAGAGAGTTAGAGAGAGAGTCGGACGGGGCTAGGAGGGGGATACACCCGTCCCAGAGTTTTCTGCAACGTTCTCAGAGCATCCTCCAGATACGCGGGATCTCATAAATTCTCGATGTTTTCTCTTCGCTTCGTCCTGGCCTCGTCTTACTCACTCCTGGCCTGCTGCCCAGGGAACGACGCGCAGAAAGAGAGAGAGAGAGAGAGAGGGGGGTTGGGAGGATAGGGAGGAGGAGGAGGAGGAGGAAGAGGAGGAGGAGGAGGAGGAGGAGGAGGATTTTTGTTCACATGCACCTGTCCCAGGCCAGCAGTGCAAGCCAGGGCTGAGAACGGTGGCCTTGGCGATGGCTGACGTTGGCAGCGGCCCCAGGACCCCGAAAGGAAAACACTGCGCCGAGCGGTCGGCCTGCACGGCGCCCACGCGGGCAGCTTTCGCGCGAGTGGCCGCCTCCTCCTCGCGGCTGGCCTCGCGATGCCTCCCCTCCCGGACGAGCTGCCGCCAGCGAGCCTCGGGGGCGGAAAAGAGGGGGGTGATTACTAGGGGGGGGTGGACATCATGGCGGGGGCCATGATATTTCCCCAGATTTCATGGCGCCTCTTCTTATTTCAATACGTCGCTGGCCCTCCCGCTGGGCCGCGCACATGCCGCCGGTCATGATTTGCACCCCCCCCCTCTTGGACACCCCCCTCTTGGCCGCTCCCGAGAGCCAGGGGCGGCCCTGGAGCGTGGGGCACTCGCCAGAGAAGGCGGGACGGGCGCGGGCCAGCTCGCTGGGAGGGCCCGTGGGGTCGCATGGCCGCCTGCTCTCTCCGGGAGCCGCGGCAGCGGAAACGGCGCTCGCAACGGGCGCGACGCTCGACTGAGCGACTCCAGCAGCGTGATGCCTGGCAGCGCGTCCCTCGAGCGCGGCAGGCAGAGGAGGCGCCCAGAGCAGGGCCTGCACGGGATGCCTTGGATACAGGGCCTTCGGGCCCACACGCGCGCTTCCTCCCACCTCCTCCTCCTCCTCCTCCTCCTCCTCCTCCTCCTTCTCCTCCTTCTCCTCCCCCTCCTCCCCCCCCTCCTTCCCCTCCTCGCCGCCGCGCCGCCGCTGCTCTGGACCTCGGGCCGCGGCGGGGCGACCGCCCGCCCCCTCCAGCGCCCTCAGAGGGCACGACACGCTGCATCTCTTGGCCCGCAGCAGGAGCGACACACGACGGGTCAACGACAGGATCAGGCCGCGGGCGAGTAGAGGAGGGGTCGCTGCTGCCCTCCTCGCACATGCTAGGGGCATCCTGCGCATCAGCCTCCACGACTTCGGGGGAGACTTCCACAAAGACTCCTGCGAGACGCGGAGACTTGCTTTTACAGATTTTGTATTCTGGTTGGGCGTCCACACTTGGCCCCGAGGAGGACCAGGGGGGCCCAGAGTGGAAACAACTTTGCAGCCAACACGTACAACGAGGGGAGAATCGTCGCTGCACTGAAACGGGAGCAAGCGGTGGCCGCGAGACGCTACGCTCCACAGCGCAGCAGGAATCACACCTGAGCACCCTGAGACGTCGGGTTTTGCCGAGCTGCCAAATTTATAGTCCAGGGGTCTGCGCGAACGGATACACTACAGCGCAAACATATGAGCGACACCGCTCCCATTCGTGCTCAACAGTGCCTGAGTTTACAGCGGCGTTTTTCCGAATGGGGGCTTGGCCAACTCGACCCCGGTGAGGTCGAGGCGAGGCCACTTAGGTAAATTCCGAGCGGCCAAAAGGCAGACCGCCTTAGGGACACGAAATTTGTGAATTAGATCAGTATGCGGCTCATCTGTCGGCCGAGGGTGGGCAGCTAGGCCAGATTTGGCTGCCTCGTCGGCAGCATCATTGCCGGCCTTGAGGAACCTATCCCTCTCAGACAGGTCCACGGAGTATATTGCATGAGCCATGACTTTGTGCAGAAGTTCAATCCAATGGTTGGAAAACATGAGTCCCGCATGTGGCCTTTTGCGGGACAGTTTGAGGGCTCGGGGCTTTTGAAGGGCACGAACAACATTCAAACGGTCGGAGAAACCCACACAGAGACCAACACTGCATTGAGAGGAGGCTTCAAGGGCACCATACTCCCCAGCTTGGCTGGTCTCAGGGAGCGGGCCCCAAAGAGGCCCAAAAACGTTAAACACGCTAGAGCCGTCGTCTCTATGGGCTGTAACCCCGCAGCTTGCTTTAGATAGCTCCTTGGTGACATGGCACCGACAGCTCCCGTCCATGAGTATGTTACCTGAGACAGCTGCGTCCACTATCCGGCTTTCCCTCCCGTCTGGCGGTGATCCCGCCATCTCTGCAGGAACGAGGCACTTCGTCACCTGGGCGTGGGAAAAGACCCGTAGTGTACAACAGTAAGGGCGGGACCTGTAGCATCGCACGACCCAGCAGTTTCCTGGATCCGGTCCATGACGAGCTCTTCCCGATCCGACTGACAATGGGGGCAGAACCGCTGTCTATGCATCAAGCTGTCAGGGGCGGCCAGACAGGGCGGGCACATATCAGAATCGAGCTTATATCCGAGGGCAATCGCGCGATCCATGGTCCAAGTCGCTCCGCAACTAAGCCCACGGACGCAGCCCTTCTCCGGGGGCCGAGAATTAGCTGGAGCGAAGCTGGGCTTCCACTACATCGCAGCACAGACGCTCACCTGTGCCGAGAGCCGGGGCCCGAGACTCTGCAGCTGACGGAGGACCCCTTCCACCAAAAGTTTTGCAACCAAAGCCAGGGAGAAAACAGTGAGCCCGATGACCTCTCCGAAGTCGTTCGTGAGCTCAGCGGGGGATTGCGTGTCCAACTGGATCCGCTGCAGAGAGAGGGCCCCGATAGGCCCAGAGACGGCGCGCCAGGTAAGCTCGGAATCATCAGCATCGGGGCGAAATATGTTGGTCGAAGCCCCGCGCGAGAATTCAAAGTCCCAGGGAAGTTGAAAATCCTGACCCGGTTGGCCCAGATCTCCTCGCTGCGCCGAATGACGGGGGCCGCCGCGGCAGCGTCCGTCGGGCCCTTCTCAAGAATGAGCAGTGACGCGAGGGATCTCATACTAGCTGAGGGCTTCATCACCCGGCAAAGTCCTTAGTGAAGCCATTGGAGTTCGCAATTGGAAACACCGTGCACTTCAGAACCGCGCGCGGCGCCCTGCAGGGGCCCCGACGCGAGACGGGCAACTCGCTGCTGAAAAAAGAAACCCCACGCCTAACGGCGCACTTGCGGCCCCTCCCAGCTTAACGTCGGGGGCGGCCAGCCGCGCCGTCAACGCCTAAGTTGACAGCGGTGGAAGTGTTCTCTGGCACCCCCAGATGTTCCAACAACTTTCTGGCCGCGGCCCCCGCGGCCTTTATCAGGGCGCGCCGCCGGCGTCTTGTCTTCAGAAACCACAACTTGCGCGCCGTCGGACAAAACAGAGTAAAGTTGCGCGGCTCCAGTTACGACATCCTCAACTACTGAGCGAGCAGAACCGGCTGCTTGCAAGACATATCATCTATCTATAGATCTATATGTATATATATATATTATCTATATATATCCAAAGCTTCACGCGCACGCCGTGGAAGAAGGTCAATCGCGGGGGTCGCCCACACTCTCGCGAAGATGGTGGCGAAGGGGTCGCCTGCTACAACGCCTCGCCGCGCGAGAAAAAAAACACACACACACGCACACACACATTTCACAGCCCCGCTGACGCTGAGGAACCGAGCACCACGATTAGCCGACATGCACAGGCGAGAAATAGGCGCAGGGAAGCCTAAGACGTCGCACCGCCGTTGGAGAATGTCGAGTCGGATGGGCTCGTAGAACTTGTGCAAGTTCCGCAGCGCGGCGCTTGTCATTTCTTTCGCATTACTATTGCCCGTCGCGCCCTCTGACTTCGCAGCCTGACGCCAAGCGACATCACCTGCGCATGTGAATGCACCTGCGCTCAAGTAAGACCCGTTGAAACGGGCGTCCCGTTGCGCGGCGAAAGTCCGACGGGGGCGACCCCGAAGCCGACGAGCTGAACTACGCAAGCCAATGGGTCTCCACCCTCTTGCCGGCATGGGAAGCAACGACACGAGGATAGTGCGAAGGTGGTCAGGTAAGAGGGAAGAGGCCCCCATGATGCTGTGCATAGTTAGTTATCAACGCAATCAAACCACTGTCCGTAAGAGCAGCATCATGACGCATGCGGAAGCCATCCACACTGGCAGCCGTGCGAGAGGGGCAAGACCCAGCGATCTCGCGCAAGACGTCGGGGGACTCGAACGGCAGAGGCTCTTGATGCACACCGGGGTCCAACAATCCATTGAAACGAGCAGCCCCCGACTCGAGCCGGGGCTGAGAGTCAGATAAGACGACGCTTTTTGCCGAAAGCGTAGACGAGGGGGTCCATGAGGCAACTTCCGTGGTCCACCAGTGAGCACGGCGGGCGCTCTTAGCGGCGCCTTCGAGAATCCACGACCTCCAGGAGTTGTTGGCCAGGTCCCGCTGCTCGACCGAGAACTCCCCTGGGAACTCCGAGATCTTCCAGAAGGAGGGCCCCGTCCGAGACAAACCCGGCAACCTCATCTCCTGGAGCTCCCTGTCCAATAAGACCCCTATGACCAGGAACAAGGTGACTATCAAAGCAACGACGGACGAAGTGCCGCACCTTGTCGAAATTTGCATTGCAGACTTCCATACTGTCCAACAGCACCAGAGGTGGGCGCAGGAGGAAATGGCCAGCCTCGTGCGCCGAGCCCTTGACGTTGGAAGCGAGGTTGGCACTCTCGAAGCAACGAACACCATAGAGTTTTGGCCAGCGCGCCGCGCGACGGTCCTTGCCAACCACGGAACGCCGTGAAAGATTGCAGGACGCGCAGCCCAAAACAACGCTCCAGTCTTGGGGTGCAGGGGCGGAACCTACAGCTGGTTCGAATGGTTTGGGTGGTGGGTTGGCAAATCCCAGAGCCTGAAGACCAGCCAACTGTGGGAAGAAACTCATCTGCACAGGCTTGCGCGGCATCGTGGCCGCCTCGAGGCAGACGCGAGTGGACTCGGCCGCTTGAGACAGCCCACTGGAGACCAGAAAGTAATCGAGCATGCGCGCCCCGTCTTTGCTGGTGCCAATGCAGGTGCCCTGAGAATCGGGGACCACGAGGTTGGCACTGAGTGCCGACGCCAGGTCGCGCGCGGCCACCGCATCTGGCTCCATCTGGAAGTCAGCCCCCAAGATAAAAAAAGGTCACGGAAACGAAAACAGAGCGGCCTCGAGTTTGCAGCGCCGCTGGCGGCCCCTGCGCCGCCGCCCGCGGCGGCGGCAGCTCCGTCACGTTCCGCGGGAGGCGCGGCAGCTGAATCTCCTGCTGCGCGCGCTGCTTTCTCGGCAGGCTGACTATCAGGACCTTCAGGTTTACGCTTGTGAAGCTTGGCCATGTGCACGCGGTGGGAGGCCTTGACCTCGTCGACAAACTCCCTGATCTGCGCGAACAACTGCTTGGCAACGGCGACGACAGTAGCCTCGTGCTCCTTCTTGCGCTGCTCGAGCTGCAGAATATCGTCGGGGGATAACTCGTATCATTTGGAGTCCATTCCGAGGACCCCGTCTCCGTAATCAATAGTGAGAGCTCCTTCCTTGCCGTCGAGGATATCCCGAAGACAGAGCTCCCCAGTAGCATTCTGAACAGGAGCAGGATGAACCACAGCATGATGAACCCGATCGACGAGCAGCTTGTGCGCCTTGCCGGCGGCCCCCAACTCCTCCGTGAGTTTGGCTGTGGCTGCCTCGCAGTCCTGCAAACACTCATTGGCCCTGGCGACGTCGTCGATATCCTTATTGAGGCGGCATTCGAGGCCTTGGACTCGCTGACGAGCCTCCTCGCTTGCTTCTCTAGGGGCTTTGGTGGGATTTCCTTCGGCTTCTTGGCGGCCAACCACGTGTGATATTGAGCAGCAGCCGTCTTGTCACCGAACTTCTCGGCTAACGTGAGCAACTGCTTCGACTTCTGCACGGGCCATGTTCTTTGCGCGCCCGCAGTCTGAGAGGCTCCACTTCCACATCGTCTGCGGGCCGCCCCCCGTGCCCTGGGGGTTTCGCTTCCGCTGCCAGGGACGAAGCGGACCCTCGGGCTCGGGCGCGGTCGTTCCACCCAAGGCAAGGGTTTGGGCGGCGGCACCATGGTGGGGTGAAAGGCAGTCGCGCAATCTTGAATCTCAGCGTTGAGAGACCGAACCATAATGACTCGCTGTCACCCAGCCGTTCTAAAGCGTCAGTGGCAGCAAACATAAAACTTGTGCCAGAATGGCTAGGAGGAGAGGGAGGAGGAGGAGGAGGAGGAGGAGGAGGAGGCGGAGGCGGAGGCGGAGGCGGAGGGGGATGTGGAAGAGGAGGAACAAGGAGGAGGGAGGAGGAGGAGGAGGAGGAGGAGGAGGAGGAGGAGGAGGAGGAGGAGGAGGAGGAGGGAGGAGGAGGAGGAGGAAGGAGGAGGAGGAGGAGGAGGAGGAGGAGGGAGGAGGAGGAGGAGGGAGGAGGAGGAGGAGGAGGAGGAGGGAGGAGGGAGGAGGGAGGAGGAGGAGGAGGAGGAGGAGGAGGAGAGGAGGAGGGAGGAGAAGAGGAGGGGGGAGGAGGAGGGGAGGAGGAGGAGGAGGAGAGGAGGAGGAGGAGGAGGAGGAGGGAGGAGGAAGAGGGCCTTCGCCGGCGAGGCCCCTGCCGCGCCGCGGGCCTCTGGGCGGCCTCGGCGGGCGGTGTGCCGCCAGCGCCGTGGCTCCAGGGGCGCCTGCGCCAGCGGTGCCACCGGCACCACCCCATATGGGAGCAGTGGCGAGGCGTCCCGGCTTGCCTACAGGCCCACCAAGGAATGTTCCAAGGGCCTCCTGTGGTGCGCGCGAGATGTCCAAAGAGCCTTCCTGACCAGGTCTGCCTTGTTTTGACACATCGGGCCTGTGGTATGAGGACAAAGCTTGTTGTGTTTAAAGCATTTTGGGGTTCTAAGAAGAGTTCGTGGTGGGCCTATAGGACTGCCGTGACGGTCGGTCCCTGCTCAACCTCCGGCGGAGGCTAACTACATACGGAGTAAGTCCCATAGGGAGCGCTCGTTCTCCGAATGGACTTACTCTGTCTGGACGCAGCCTCTCCCGATAGGAGGCTCAGTCCATACGGAGCAAGTCCACATGGAGTGGTTGGTCTCCGTCTGGACTTACTCCGTCTGGACCCGGGCTCTCCTGACTCCTCGTCGTGCTCTCGCCGTGAGGGGAGCCCGTCCTGGGGGAAACGGGTCCTGCTGTGTTTCGCCGCTTCCGGGCTCTCCGGGCCCCCGAGGGGCCCTGGGAGTACCAGACGACGACTCAGGATGAAGAACTGGTCCTCGGGAAAGGCCACGGGGTCCAGGACCCGTTTCCCTCAGGGCCCGTTCCCCCCATGCTAACATTCCTCCTCCTCCTCTTCCTCCTCAGCAGCAGCATCATCCTATTCCTTTTCATTTCCCTCCTCCTCGGTCTTCTTTCCCCTCCTCCTTCTCCTCTCCCTCCTGCTCCTTTCTCCTCCTCTCCCTCCTCCCCATCTATCCTGCTCTTCACTCCTGGTTATAGTTCTCCTCCCCCCCCTCTCTCCCTCCTCATCTCTCTGCCTCTCCTCCTCCTCCTCCTCCTCCTCCTCCCTCCTCCTTCCTCCGTTGTTTCTCCTCTTCCTCATCCCCCTCCTCCTCCGCCTCCTCCTCCTCCTCCTTCCTCCTTTGTTCCTCCTCCTCCTCCTCCTCCTCCTCCTCACTCCCCTCCTCACTCACCTCGACCCCGGTTCCCCATGCTTCGATCCGGGCAGCTCGATGGACGGCGGGGGCGTCGTAGGGCCCAGAACTCGTCGGGCGCGCGGCGAAGCCCGAGCCCGTGCCCCCGCCCACCCTCGACTCGGGAGGAGCGAGGGCTGCGGGGCATGGCGCCCGGCTTCGCCTCGGCCCCGGCCCTCCCGAGCCCTCCCTCTTGCCCTCCCCCCTCCCGCGCTCCCTTCCCCCATGCAACTCCTCGTTCCCCTTCGCGGCGTGCCCTGCCTCTGTTCCCTCCCCCAGTTTCCCTCCCATCCCATCTCCGCTTCCCCGAGTGCTCGGGGGGCCGGCGGGCGGTCTCGACTCGATCCGTGCCCGCCTCGAGGCGTGCGTCTGTCTCAACCCTGCTACTTCCCCCACCTTGGTGTTGCATGGCCTCGGGCGTTGGATGCATCGCGCTTCAAGTCGGCATTGTCGCTTTGTGCTTCCGTGGACGAGCACTTGCCATCACTCGCAAAGTGCCTACTCGCAAACGCCCGAAACACGCCTGTTTGCTTGGATGTAATTGATCGTATATATTCAGCGGGGGATCCAGGCCATTTGCGAGTAGTTACTTTGCGAGTAGTGGAACGCGCTCATCTATTCCGTAGACTTGCTTGCCTGGACGCTCAGTTGTTATCCGGCTTGAGTTGATTTGAGGTCGTCTCGTCCTTTTCCGCCCTTCCCTTCTCCATCAGACTGCGTGGAAGAAAAATCGGCTGCAAGCTCAGGGGCCCAGGGGGGAGTGAGAAGTGGGCTGGGCCGTCTCAGAAGGCTGGGAAGGCTCTGGGCCTTCGGATACGCTTTCTCGGAGCCTCTCCCGCAGATGCAGCACACACCTCTGGTCAGAGGGCTTCTGCGAGGCCCCGCCTGCCGTGTCACCTCCCCCCCCCTGGCGCGCCCCCGAACAAAAACGTGAGGCGGAGATCCTCCGCAGGTCCTCCGCACGACCTCTGGCGAGGCCACAGCCGCCGTGGGGAGGAGGAGGAGGAGGAGGAGGAGGAGGAGGAGGAGGAGGAGGACACCCTGGCGCGCCGCCAGACAGAAACGTCAGGCGGAGGTCCTCCAGTCCTCCGGAGGTCCTCCGCACGACCTCCGACGAGGCCCTGGCCGCCGTGGCAGGGGCCTCCGAGCAGCATGGGGCTGCGCGGCGCGCTTCCGCCTCGCGAGGTGCGCTCCGAGCTGTCGGTGGCGGCGGTGCGCCCCTCCTCCTTCCGGGAGTCGCAGGAGCAGGTGCCGCTGTCGGAGCGCCAGGAGCAGTGCTTGTCTCGATTCCTCCGATTCGGTTCGATTCGACTTCGATGGATTGCGATCCCGAGTCGATTCGATCTCGGATTCCGATTCAGCAATTTGGGTTCCGATTTCTTATTGGACGCATGCTGGCCTTCCGATGTCCGCCGATTCGAATTTCCCCGACTCGGCTGCCGATTTCCGCCGATCTGACTTATTTCGATCGCCGATCCGACTTATCGATTCGATTCTGGGCTCCCCTGCAGGGGGGGGCCGGAGGGCGGGCGGGCCAGAAGCGAGACAAGTCGGGACGATCGGAATGGGCTTGGCATCGCTCGGACGTGAGCATTTTTCCTCGGCGGGGACCAGCGAGGACCATCCTGGACCATCGAGCCAAAAAAGCACGCACGAAACCGACAAATGCACGGGAAATGGGCGTCCGATCGACGGAACGTGGGTGCGGAAAGAGTGGGTGCAGAGACAGACAAGCAGTTCCTGCGTCTTGAGAGGGACTCGCTGCCCGCGCCGCCGCAGACGTTAACACGAGAAGCCGGCCGCCCCAACGGCCGCTGTCGTTTTTGGGCAACATTTAGTTGTTGGGCATCATGCCCATTTTCTTCGCATCCATTCTGGCTGTCCAGAACAAGTCCGCTCCACGGCGTTCCGGAACGCCTTCGGAGCGCGCCGGACCGCTCTGAAGCGGCCGCGGCGCCCGATGCATCCCTCCTCCACGCCCGCCAATGTTCAGAGAGTCTCGACTGGTATCGGTCCAGTGTTGTCTCGATCCTGCCTTCTTTTTTCGAGGGCGGACAGAACCCCCAACAGTGACACGTCGATTAGTGAATTGTCCGTTTTCGGCTCTCGAGAGGGCGCCGCGGCCGTTATTTTCCAGGCTTGAGCCCGCCAGGTTTGGGCCTCAGGTCGTTTTCACTAAACCACGTTTTACTAAAGGGAGGTCTGTCCATCCCCGATTCTTACATCGGGGGCCAGGGGGGGCTCGTCTCGGGGCGCACGCGGCGCAGGTGCACTGGTCTGTGGGGCCCGGCGCCCTGGCGGAAGGCCGGGCGGGTCGTAGCGCAAGGCATCTCGTTGGCACGGGTGCTGACACCCGAGTCTCAGCACGGGCAGGCACAGGCATCGGCATTCATCGGGAAGCAGTGCAGGCCAGCCAGGCGCGCGACGCCCGCGAGGCCGCGCGTTCCAGAGCGCTCCCATCACTCCGTCAAATGGCATGGCAGAGTGGTCGGGGGGAGCCCGCGCATGATCAAGTGTTTGCCGCGTGCTTTAGGTCGGGCATGTCCTCCTACAACAGATTCGGGACGAAAAATGAACAATTGTCAACACATACTATTTTTGAATTTTCCTCCTGAACAGGGACACGCCCGACTTAACGCATGCTGTATTTCGTATTGCTTCTTGGCAGGGAGGATGGGGCTGCGCCCAGCATGCAATTTTCCGGTCCCCCCCCGCTCGTCTCTGTCGATGAAAACCAGCAGTGCAAAGTGATCGCGTGGTGCCCACGCTTTATCCGGAATGTGCCGCAAAAGCGCATTCTGCATTGTCTTTTGCCAAGGATTGCGGGGGGGGCCATGGTTCCGGTTCGCTTCCGGTCATGTGGTGGAGAGGCGGCGTATATCGATAAGGAACAGTGGTTAAGCCCCTCCCCGAAGAGGAAACGGGGAAGATGGAACGCCCCCCTCAACCGCTTACGCCCCGAAGGAGTCGTGGGGTTGTGTCGGGTCCGTTCCAGACCACTGGCCTGCGTTTTCGGCCCCGTCTAGTTCCACTCTGGTGAACATCTGGCTCTCCGTGCTACCCAGCATCCTTCCAGCTTCTGTGTGTTTTTGCATTGCTCGGGAGCGGAAAAGAGGGGGGTGATGACTAGGGGGGGGTGGATATCATGGCGCGGGCCATGATTTTTCCTCAGATTTCATGGCGCCTCTTCTTATTTCATTACGTCCCAGGCCCCCCCGCTGGGCCGCGCACATGCCGCCGGTCATGATTTGCACCCCCCCCTCTTGGACACCCCCCTCTTGGCCGCTCCCGATGAACATCTGGCTCTCCGTGCTATCCAGCATCATTCCAGCTTCTGTGTGGTTTTGCGTTGCCAGCATCATACGGATCTCATAGCGTGCTGCACTGAATGATTCCCGCTCAGCTCGAACAGTGGGCTTTACCGCAGACTCCTGCGTGTTCGTGTCTGCCCGAGGAGGCGATCTTGGTGGAGCGCTTACCCAGGGATTGGAACGAGGAGGACCTCAATGCCGCTCTGCTCAGGCGACGTTTTGCAAGATGGCGCGCGCGCGCCTTGCTCTCTCCCGTCGCTCCTACATGCAACATGCTGTTCCAGCTTAGCCACTTCCATAGGGGCTACACTCTAGGCGATGCTTAAGAAAACCCAAGTTTTCGGCCAGAGTCTCGATTGTTCTTAATGTTTCAATGTAAATCCTAAGATTCGAATCGACATTATGGGCTTCTTTTTCTCCCCGTTCTGAGACTCTGAGTTTCTGAACCCATGACTTCGAAAGCATCTCGCATAGTGCAGGCTATGCGGTCGGGTCTGCGACGGTACGATGTGCTCCTTTTGATGCGTGCTCCACGCGCGCACCCGATGGGCTGGAACGCACGGCCGCACGGGGGGCCCCCCTTTGGCGTCCCAGATGGGCGCCCACGCCGCGCCCTGCCGCAGGCCGCGGCCTGTGTGTGTTTCCCGTTCCCCCGCCTCGTTTCCTCCTCCTCCTCCTCCTCCTCCTCCCCCTCCTCCTCCTCCTCCTCCTCCTCCTCCTCCTCCTCCTCCTCCTCCTCCTCCTCCTCCTGTCCCTTTTCCCCCGCCTCGTTTCCTCCCTCGGCCTCGGCCGCTGGGCGTCGCACGGCTGCCAAGGATCGCAGGCCTGGAGGTTGGCACCAACACCAATCTCGGCGGTGTGCCTCCACCGAGGGAAGAAGGTCCCGATCTCGGTGATGGTGGTAATATTCTGGCTTCCAAGGTGACCGAAATATTACCACCAACATTGAAATCTAGGATCATCTCCCCCCTGTGGAGGCAGCCCCCTTGTCTTGGTGTTGGTGCTCATTTCCAGGCCTCCGAAAGGAGAGTGGGCTCGCCCTGCAAGTTTCCCCCAAATGCCTTGCAGCACTTCCACTTATCTCAGGAGTGTCGCCACAGAGGCTCGATACAGGACGCACAGCTTCGTACCATACCTGTTTGGTGCTTCCATCTGGTTGCTTATGCCCTGTCGGTTCCCGCCAGGTGTGTGTCTAGAGAATTGGGACGTTCGAACAAAAAACGCACACACATCTCTTCCGTCGCGCGAGTGGTTTGCAGCCAGCGGTGAACAGTCGATCACAAGACGATCAATCCACCGTTATGGACATGTGCAGAATCCGCGCATAAACACACACACAACACACACACACACACACGCAGACCTTGGCGTCGCGGTCGCGCGCGCAGTGGCGCGGCGGAGAATGGCCACACGCACACCCCCCATGCACACACACACACACACACACACACACACACACACACACACACACACACGCACACGCACACGCACACCCACGCGCGCGCGCACTCCCCCAACCCCCGCGCGAGCGAGAGCGCCCGTGGGAGGCACGGGAGGGGGCCCAGGCTGAAGAGGCGAGGAGGTCGCCGCCGTCGCCCGTCCTCGCCGTCGGCGCCGTGGTGCTCCTCCTCCCCGTCGGCGCCGTCGTGCCAGTCGCCCTCGCCGCCGCCCTCCTCGGCGCCGCCGTCCTCGCCCTCGGCGCCGGCCGCCGTCGGCGTCCGCCGCTCGCCCAGCTGCGGGGTGGACCTCGGCGGCGAGTGGCGCGAGCGCGTGCTCGTCATGCGCTCGCGGCTCGGGCGCTCGACGGGGCGGGCGCTGGTCGCCACGGCGCAGCACGCGCCCCACGTGGCCCCCGCGGCCCGTGAGCCGGGGGGGAGGGGGGGGCAGGAGGAGCGATGATGGCGGGGGGGGAGGCGAGAGGAGGGCGGGAAGAGGGGGGCAGGAGGGGGGAGGGGGGGGGGCAGGAGGAGGAGGCTGGAGGAGGAGGAGGAGGAGGGAGGAGCTGGCATGATGCGGAGGAGGAAGGAGGGGGAGGAGTAGGAGGATGAGCAGGAGGAGAATGTGACGACGACGAGACGGGAGAAGGGAGGTCAATCGTTCTGTTCTCGCCCTCCTATCTCCTACCTCATCTTCCTTGGGGTCCTCCGACGTCGCCCCCACCGCCGCCGGTAACGTTCCAGACTTGCGAGCCTCTTCCACTCGGGGCTGTCTTAACCTTGCCTCAACCTCCTCCCCCGCCTCTGCCTCCTCCCTCAGTCTTGCTCCCTCTTTCCCTCCCCTCCTCCCTCCGCCCGCATCATCATCACTATCATCATCGTTACCACCGTTCTTCGACATTATCATCGCTATCGTCTTCATCAGCAGCATCATCACCATCATCACCATCATCCATCACACATCATCTGAATTAGCATAACCATACGTATAATCATCATACTCATAAGTATCACCATCTCATCAGCAGCATCAGCATCATCATCACTACCATCAATACCAACATCAACATTAACATCAGCATTGCGATAAACAACATCAGCCGTATCATCCTCATCATCATTATCTGCGTTATGATCAGCAGTGCCAGTATCATCATCACCATCAGTATCATTAGAATACCCATCATGATAATCATCATCATCATCATCATCAGCATCGTCATCACCACTGTTCGATGCCATCTCTGGCTCAAGCACGGAGTCTCACCTTGGAGGTCTGCGCCGCCCGCGGCGTCGACGGCCCCGCCCTGCCAGGCGAGGCGGCCTGCGCGGCGGCGCGGCGCACGCCATGCACAGCGGGGCGGCGACGGCCGCGGCGGCCCCGCCGCCGGCAGGGCCGCCGGCGGCCGAAGATCCCGCGGGCGAGGGCGATGCGACCTCTGGCTGGACGCAGGCCATGGCGGGCATGGGCACGGCGGCTCCCGGCGTCCCAGCCGCGCATGGGCCTCTCTGCAGCGCCGGGCCTCACCGCGGAGGCGCTCCACGGCTTCTTGGAGGGCGAGCTCCTCGCGAGCATGGTGCTCTCGGGGGCCGGCCAGAGCACGGGGCAGGGACCGCCTTCTCTCGCAGGCCGCTCTCCTGCCTCACTGGACGTTCTGCGCAACTTGCTGCATGACCTGATGTACATCCTGGACTCCGACAGCCCCTGGGGGCCAGATAGGCCTGCTGACCATGGAGGGGCCGCTGCCGGAGCTTCCGGCGTTGGAGCACCGCCTCCGCCACGCCGAGGTGCTCCTGTCCCTCGCGGAGCTGGCCGGCTGGCCAGTTGAGGATCGCTGGTAAGCTCGACGAGCCTTGGACCAGCTTTGGAAGGCCCATGCTGGCTGCATGGAGCAGCTCCCAGCGGTCCAGCAGAGAGGCCGCCGGCACAAGGGCCGCACTTTGCACCGCTGGCGGGAGCTGGCGGCAGCCGGGTTGCAGTTCATCCTGGATTCCGCGGCGTCGCTTGGGGAGATCGTGGCCACTCAGTTGTCCAGCGTTCTGGAGCAGACGGACGCCCTGCGACAGCATCCACGAGTAGTGCCGGCGCCGGAAGCGCTGCAGTTGCCCAGAGCCCCGAATCATCAGGGGTAACTCGGGTCAGGGCTAACTCGGGTTCGCTTTTCGGGATTCCGAACCCGAGCTACCCCGGGCCCGAGTTACCCCGGATAATTCGGGCGCCCAGAGCCCCAATTCATCGGGGCTAACTCGGGTCATGGCCAACTCGGGTTCGTTTTTCGGGAATCCAAACCCGAGTTACCCCGGATAACTCGGGCGCCCAAGTTGCAGCAGCGGCTCGAAGGGGGCGACCTTATGGCCGAGCAGCTCGTCCAGCTTCGCCCTCACGTCGGGCTGGCGGCGCGGGCACCCCTGGCCCCGGCAGCTCTGGGCCGACTGCTCGCCGCGCGGCTTCGCATCCTGGCATCTGCCTTTGAAGGGCGGCCATTGCGGCTGGTGGCCCCAATGGACGTCTGGCCGGGATGCGGCACGGTCGCTACCATGCGAGATTTGGTTTGGCATCCATTTCTCGGCGACAAGTGGGCCCCAGCGGTCGAGGCGCAATCCTTCGCGCCGCAGCCGCTGCAGACGGTGCTCACCTCAGCGGGGTGCCCTCAGCACGCCGCCGGGGGCCTGCTCATCGCCACGGTGTCGACGCATTCGACCCATTAGTTACCGCAAGTGGTTTCGGTGGCGGAGCCGCTCGGCAGCGTTGCATGCAGCCTCTCCTTCTTCCTCGACTGCCCGGCGTCGCACGTCGCGACGGTGGTCCAGGACGTCTTGCGCATCGGGTCCGCGTTCCGCGTCGCAGTGGGGCGCTACGGCCACAGCCCAGGTTCCACCCCAGCATTGCCTCGCAGCCGAGTGGACTTTTGGCTTCCTCCGACGTTTGCGGCATTCAGCCTCCAGATGCTGATGACCAGATTGCGCCGCCACCTGTGGCCTTCCGCGACGGTGCTGTTCGCAGCCCGCTCCCTGTACGCCGACGGCTCCGCCCTCCTCGTGGAGCTCTCCGACGCCACGGCGATTGTCAAGATCGCCCACATGTGCTCCGAGGCCCCCTGCATTGGTCCGCGGCTGCCGACCGTCACGACGGAGGCGTCGCAAGAGCAGCGCAGTGGCAATCAGCGGGAGATGGTGCTCGGCAGGCAGATCCAGAGGCCGCGGTGCCCCGGGCAACGGGGCGGCCTTCGCGCTCGGGGGGCCGTGCCTGGGTTGCTCCGGCAGCCCCCATTGGGCGCATCCGCGCGGCCAGGGCGCCGGCAGCGACGGCGCTGGGGCGCGCGGCAGATGGGCCCCGCTCTATTCGGGGGAGCGCAAGACCTGGGTTTGCCAGGGCTCGGGTTCGCCGTTGTTTTTTGACGACCGCGCCTCGGATTTTGACGAGGAGGAGTTTCGTGGGATGTCTGCAGCGGGCGGCCTCGTCAAAATGCAGGCTCGGCCCCGTCATTTTTTTGGCGACCTCGTCGGGGATTTCCGAGTCCCCTGTGCCCAGGTCTTACGTCCCCTTGATCTACGGAGATCACGGCCACTGGGTCGTTCGGTTTTGCGCCGCAGGAGGTGGCGGAGCTCATTATCATGACCCTCGGCGGCCGGACGGGGGTGCGGCTGGCGGCCGCAGCCACCAGCTCTCAGTGGGTGCCTGGCTGCTGGCGGCGTGTGGCGGCTGACGATCCGACGGCCGATCCATGCCGTATTCACCCTTACCTGACGTCCGCCGAGGATGGCGATCGTGCTCGGCAGGCCTTGCACGAGAGAGCGACCCAGGTGGGGATGGACCTGGTGACGCTCCGCTTCGACACCATCGCTGCCCAGGGGCCGCAGAGCAATCGCCGGGGGGGAGGCCGCCGCGCGGGCGGGCCCCCCTCCGGCCAGCGACGCCCCTCCAGCCCTGGTCGAGGTGGGTGGGGCCGCCCCCCCGGCCGCAGCTGAGCAGGCCAAAGCATGTTTAATTGAGGTCTTCGACGAGGACGGCCATCGCGGCTACCTGCTGGACCTCGCGCGGTTGTCACGTCGAGCTCTTCTTACCCCCCCGGCGTTGCATCACGACGTGCCTTTGTGCATCAGAGCCGGGGCGCCTCTGTTACCGCCTTTGCGGCCATCCCCGCCGCCCGCGGCGACTGCGGCCTCGCCGTCGCCGGCCGCTGTGTCATCTGCTGCTGCTCTTCGTGCATGGGGCAGTCGTCCATCGTTGCCTCCAGCCGCCGCATCCCCGAGGATGCCGCGAGTTCGAGCGGCGCGGCCGCCGCCGGCAGTGCCGCCTCTGCTCACTCGTCCGCCGCCGCTGAGCACCGACCCATCTGAGACGCTCTTCCCGTTCTTGGCGGACTTTTCAGGCGCCCGCGCCATGTTCGCCAGGAAGCGGCAGCGGCACGCGGACAAGGTGGCCTACGTCGGCAAGACCATCCAGAACCACGGCGCCGTTGCCTTGACGGACACGCATGGGCTGGAGGGCGCAACCGTGGCTTGGACATGTCCGCCAGGCTGCCGCTCCCGGTGCCCCCCCCGGGACCACTCGCCGAGGTGGCGCCGGCATCGTGGTGCGAGATACTTTCTTTCGTCAGTTTCAGGCCGTGGGGCCCCGGTGGGTCCATGTGGTCCTGGGCAGGGCGGCCATGCTGCAGTTGCGAGGTCTTGGAGGCGCGTTGGACAATCATGTGGTGCATTTCGCACCTGGCACTCCAGGGCTGGTGCAACCGCGCGGCGTGGAGACGGAGGGCCGGGACAATGAGGACGCGAAGGGACAGCGTCGTCAGATGCGCTTGGCGTTGGCCAGCGCCACGTCGCCGCGCAGCAAGGCCCTCTCCACGATGACGGCCAGCTTCAAGTGGGTGGTCGCGGCCGAGGACAGGCCGGTCACGGCCGCCGTAGTTGCATTTGGTCAGGGCGACGCTGCAGAGGAGCAAGACGCGTCGGCGATTCTATGCAGGCCGGGCGTTACTATGAGCTCCGCCAGCCTGAGTTCACCCACGAGAATGCCCAGGTGTGGAGCCGTCTGGACCGCTTCTACTGGGGCGCGTCGGCGGTCGGGCAGCTTGACAGGGCGATCACTTGCGCTGCGCTCCTGGAGGACCATGCCCGTCCGCGCGGAGGCTCTGCAGAATCCTCTCTGGCCTCTTCGCTCGGCCGCTGCCCATTCAGATCTTCGGGGGCAGGCTGCCGGGGGTGACCCAGTGCCGCCATTGATGGATTTGCTGCTGCTCCTCCAGGCCATGCGTCTCGCGTCGGACCGCATCCACTTCGAGACCGCCGCGCGCCCTGCAGCCGAGACCAAGCAGGACCAGGCGGGCGCAGCAGCGTCGTTCGCTCGCGCCGCGGAGCGGGGTGACGTGGGGATGATGCAACGACGCCTGCAGTCTTTGCCGCTTCTCCGCTCTGTGGCGCCGTCGCCCATGGAGCTCGCTGGGTGCAAGGGCGCCGCCCTGGGTCCCTTCCGCGGCCTGGTCTTGGAATTGGCCCGCGGCGCTGCTGCAGAGGAGCTCACCGACCTGCGCGACCAGCTTCCCACGCTGAACGAGGCAGAAGCGCTGGCACGCCGTGGCCGCATCCACCGCGCGTTGTCGCGCCTTTCGCAGCGGCCGTTCGACAAGCCTGGCGGGGGTGGTTGGTCCTGCGGGCGAGGTGCTCACCGCGCCGGACGCAATGACCGCTGCCCTCCGCGCGCGCCGGTCCGGGGCTTCCTCCGAACGGCCAGTAGACGGGGCATTGCTGGAGCAGTGGGTGACCGAGGATTCGCTCCCTGGGGCGCCAGTGGATTCCGCGCCGCAATGGCGCCGTCATCGTCGACACGTCAAGCGCGCGCTGAAGCGCTCGCCAAATTCTGCTTCGGGGCCTGACGGCTTCCTTTTTGCAGTCTGCAGACGATTGGGGCCGCTTGCGGTAGATGTGCCGTGGGCCGCCTTGCAGGGCCTGGTGTCGGGTGACGAACCAGCGGGCCTGGAGTGCTTCCTGGACACGTTCAACGCCAGCTTGATGGTCTTCTTGCCGAAGGGCTCAGGCTCGGTGACACCCGAGGGAGCAGGCCACCGCCCAGCAGGCACGAGGCCGCTGAACGTCGCCGATTGCCACAACCGGCTGCTTGCCAGCGCGGCCAGGGCATGCGTGGAGGAGCCCTTGGCGCAAGTCAGATCCACGGACCAGCGGGGTTTCGTGCCAGGCCGTTCCACGTTGTCCAACGCGGTGGATGTGGACGAAGCTTCGCAGCGGGCAGCACTGGAAGGCGACGCTGGGCCGGCATGGTTCTTCGATTTCCAAGTCGCTTTCCCTGGCGTCGCCCGCGCCTTCCTGCTGCGGGTGGTCGCCGCGGTGGGTCTTCAAGGGTGGCTCCTGCGATTTGTTCGCCCCCAGTGCCAGAACAACCGTTGCCGCCCGGCGGTGGGCGGGGCAGTTCACGAGCGTTTCGAGGCGCGGGCAGGTATTCACCAAGGGTGCCCGTTGTCGCCGATATTGTTTGCCGTGGCAATGGACACCTTGCTCCGGCGCATGCGGCGGCAGCTGCCAGACCTCACTTCGCAGGTTTTTGCTGACGACGCGGCCGCTGTGGCTCCAGACATGCGGCTTGCAGCTCCAGTCCTTCATCGGCTCTTCGCGGAGTTCGGCCGCCTCTCAAGCCTCCATCTGAACGTGCCCAAGACGTACCTGGTTCCCTTGTTCATGGCAAACCCTGACACAGTTCTTCAAGACTTGCTACAGCAGCAGCCCGGGTGGGGGGGAATTCGCGCTGCTTCGCACGCCGGGTACTTGGGCTTCGAGCTCCGGCCGGGTCGCGGCCACGCCCCTTCTACGAGGCTTTCGGCCAAGCTGGAGGAACGGGCGAGCTAGTGGGGGCGGCTGGAGGCGGTCTGTATCTCACCATTATCGCGCACACCACGCACGTTGCGTCGGTCGCGAGCTTAAGCGCATTGCAATTGGATCCGTTGCCGCCCAGCTGGGAGAAGGTCGAGTCGAGGGCTTTCGGTTTGCTTGTCCCTGGCTCTTGCAGAGGGCTGCTCCCGCGGACCTTCGGCAGCTTCGCCGACTCGGCTTCCCGCGCGGCTTCGTGGACATGCAGTCGCGGCAATTAGCGGCCAAATTGCGCGTCGCACATCTGGAAGCGCGGGCATCGGGTGCACTCGGCGTCAGTCTCAGGGCGGATCGGCTCTGCGAGTGCCGTCGCAAGACGGACAATATCGTCACATCCGCAGCGCGGGCTGACTGGTCTCCTCCAGCTGGACAGCGCTGTGGCAGAGGCAAGAGCTGTCGGTGTCACCGCAGCAAGAGTGGAGTCACGCATCTCGGGGGGCGACGTCCCGAGGCCGCTCGCGCAGGCACAGGATCGACGCGTCCGTCGGCAGCTCCAGCGCCAGGCCGCAGTGTGGATACAGGAGGCGCAGCAAGGAGATCTGGAGCCCCTCGTCCAGCACCAGCTAGGCCGTTGGCAGGTGGAGTTGCCCCTGCAGTTTCGCCCAGCGCATGGCGCGCACTTCCTCCGAACCCTGAACAAGAGGGTTCCGCCTCGAGCGCGGGCAGCGGTCTGGGGAGCCACGTGGAATGGGGGGCCGACAGCCCGTCGCACTCAGGGCCGCGAGGTCCTTCCCGGCTGCCTCTTGGGCTGCGCCGCGGACGCGCCCGACTCGTTGGAGCACTGCGCCGACTGCCACTGCGTGCACGAGGTGGGCGCGACGGAGCTCGGGCTGCAGCCGCTGGGGACGCCGGGGGCCCACCTGGCGAATTTCCTCGGGTTGGATTTCGGACAGATGGGCGTTCCTGACGCGCTGGTCCTCACGGCCCTGCGGACGGCCGCGGTCTACAAGGCACATTGCCTATGCGGGCACGGCCGCCTTCGCCGCGGCCCCGCCGCGGCTGACGCCATGCGGCAGGCTCTGCGGGAAGCCGTCCGCAGCCATCGCCGGGCGGCCCGGGCGCGCGGCGCAGCGCAGAGGTGGACCTGAATCAGCGGTGCGCAGTAGCAGTGCTCTCTCCTCTCTGCTTCTCCTTCTCCCCTTGTTGAACGACCGCGTGTTTGAGAATTCGAATTTTTGCTCTGCCAGCTCGGCGGCAGCCCTGCTCCAGTTTCTGACTTTCTTCAGAGCCCCGAATCATCAGGGGTAACTCGGGCGTCCAGAGCCCCAAATCATCAGGGGTAACTCGGGTCAGGGCTAACTCGGGTTCGTTTTTCGGGAATCCAAACCCGCGTTACCCCTCTCCCGCGTTGCCCCGGATAACTCGGGCGCCCAATTTCTCCAGGCCACCTGGGGGGTTCCAGCTGGAGCCGTGGGCGCGCCGCTTTGGGCGGGCTGTTTCCCCCCCTCCCTCCTCCTCCGCCCCCCCCCCCATCGGTTGTGCTTTTACGTTTGTGGACTTAGCGGGCAAACCGCGGCGGCAGAAGCCCAACTCGCTCGTCCAGCGCTCAGCTGTCACCCCCTCTCGGGGTGGCCGCTTGCCGGCGCCAGCCGCGCGCCCCCCCCCCGGAGGCGTCCGAGGCAACGGGCTCTGCTTTCGATTCGCTTGGTCTGTCCGCAGCGCACTAGCCCAGTGACGTGCACTCCGCTGCATGTTGGTGCTGTCGCCCCTGTCCCCGCCGCGTGGCCGATAGGTTGCGGGCGCGGCAGTTCCCCGTCTTCCCCCCTTCCTCCTCCTCCTCCCCCCCTTCCGCTCCCTCCTCGAAGTGGGCGTCGGCATATCGACCGTGCATTGCCGCGGGAGTCCCCGGAGAGGCAGCGCGCCGAGTCCGCGACGCGCATTCCGCTGCAAGTTGGAGCAGCCGCCTCTGTCCCGGCCGCGCGGCCGATTGTCTGCGAGCACGGCAGTTCCCCATCCTCCCCCTTCCTCCTCCGCTCCCTCCTCTAACTGGGTGCTGGCCCAGCCGGCCGCGCTGTGCCGCGGGAGTCCCCGAAGAGGTAGCGCGCCGATTCCGTGACGTGCACTCGGCTGCACGTTGGTGCAGCCGCGTCGGTCCTGGCCGCGTGGCCGATAGTCTATGAGCACGACAGTTCCCATTCCTCCCCCCTCGTTTCCTCCTCCTCCTCCTTTCCCCCTTTCCGAACTGGTGCCCCCCACGCCACTGTTTGCACGGGCAGCGCGCGTTGGTGCTTACGGCCGCTGCTGGCCGACCCTGGGTCTGTTTAGACGTCCGGGCTCGCGTTTTCCTGCCGCTGCGGAGCAGCGTCGCGTTTGCCGGGCGCCGCGGTGCCCGCTTCCACAATCATTATGCTAAATTTGCGAGTTCGTGCGCCCTATATTTCTTGTCCCGTCTTCTCTGATATTTCTCTGTCTCCTCGTCCGTTTGTCTCCACCGTCAGCGTGATGGAAATTAGGGCATGTTTCCATCACTTGCACACTGCATGGGATTTTCGCGTACTGTGAGCTACGTGCCTTCTCGTTGATTGTCGTTGTGCTTGGTCTTATATAAGTGGTTTTGGGACCATGGGGAATGCACACACACACGACGTCATTGGCTCTTTCCTTTTGCCCTCTCCTGCCTCTGTCTTTCTCTGTGGTTCCCACTCACTGCTGATTAGGAGTGGGGGATTCCAAAGCATGGCCCAGTGTCGGTGCTGTCGCGTATCACGTCTGTTTTGTTGGTGGCTTCCGTGGAGTAGCCTGGATGCCCACTTCGAGGTCATGCGAGTACTTTTATAATCTCTTTCTCCTGGCCACTTGCCGCTCCCGCGCGCTGCCGCAACAGTTCATCGCAGCTGTTCGTGCCCGTATTTTGTTTGGAGTGGTGATAGACCCCTTGTGTGTGTAAGTGGATTTCATACGGTATCGGAGCAGGGGCTGAAACGGGGTGAAAATTGTTCGATGCCATCATCGGAAAGAGCGTGTTCTACCGCTGCTGGCGGAAAGCCGGGGGGGGTCCCTGCCGGTTCGAACCCCTCTTCCCCCCCCCCCCCTCCGGAAAACCGGGGGGGGTCACTACCGGTTCGAACCCCTCCCCTCCCCCCCCCCAGTTCATCATGAAAAGGGGGGGGTCACTACCGGTTCGAACCCCCCCCCCCTCTCGAACTCGAAAACCGGGCGGGGTCACTACCGGTTCGAACCCCCCCCCCTCTCCTCGAAAACCGAGGGGGGTGCGGACAGTGGTGGGGACGGTGGTGGTGGGGACAGTGGTGAGGGGACAGCGGGACAGTGGTGGGGACAGTGGCACAGTGGTGGGGACGGTAGTGTTGGGGACAATGGTGAGGACAATGGTGGGAACAGTGGGGACAGTGGGACAGTGGTGGGGACAGCGGTGTGGGGACAGTGGGAATGTGGTGGAAACAGTAGGGCAGTGGAGGGTACAGTGGTGGTGGGGACAGTGGTGAAGGCGGTGGCGAGGACGGCAGTGGGACAATGGGACAGAGGTACAGTGGGGACAGTGGTGGGGACAGTGGTGGGAACAGTGGGACAGCTCAGTGGGACAGCGGAGGAGTCAGTGGGACAGTGGGGACAGTGGGGATAGTCGGGCAGTGGTTGGGGCCGTGGAGAAAGTGGGGAGAGTGGAACCGTGGTGGGAACAGTGGTGGGGACAGTGGGGACAGTGCGACAGTGGTGGGGCACTGGTGGGGACAGTAGGGACGGTGGTGGAACCAGCGGGGACAGTGGTGGTGAGGACAGTGGCGCTGGGAACAACAGTGGGGGATGTGGCGCGGACGGTGGTAGGGACCGGGAGTCGTTTGCTGGCGGTGAGTGGGGGGGTGGGGAGGGGTTCGAACCGGTAGTGACCCCCCCTCCGGTTTTCGAGGGGGGGGGGGGTTCGAACCGGTAGTGACCCCCTCGGTTGAGAGGGGGGGGAGGGGTTAGGGGAGGCGAGGGTTTTTTGTCGGGGGAGAGGGGGGGGGCGGTTCCAGCAGGGGGGGGGGGGATTTTCGGAGGAGGAGGGGGGGGGACCCCCGGGCTCCGGAGAAAAAGGGCGGCAATTTTCCACAGTAAAGCGGCGGTGGATCACGCTCTCTTCATCATCGCTAGTGGTATCTACATCATCAGCAGCATCATCAGCATCATCAACCGCATCATCATCGCGATCACATTCACTATTAGCATCATCATCCGCATTACCAGACGCCCATCAACACGATCACCATCACCATCCGCAGTTTGAATACCATCACAACCATCAACACGATCACCATCATCATCATCATCATCATCATCACCACCATCAACATCATCATCATCATCATCATCATCATCATCATCATCATCATCATCATCATCATCATCATCATCTAATTGCTTTCGGCCTTTCCCGCAACCGTGCCAAGGTTGTGGGTCAGCGTTCGCAGGGATGCTTCCTGGGGTCGCTTCGCAGAGCCTTCTGGGACCTCTTGGGGGCAGTTTTGGAGCCTCTTGGCCCAAAACCGTTCGGCGACTTGAGACCCTCTTGGTCCGTCTGGAAGTCCCCTTGCGGCCCTCTTGGCCCTTCTAGGGACCCTGTGGATTACGAAAAAGGCAAGCGGGGGGGCGCGCCACGGGCCGGGGGGACAAGCGCCAAATCCAAGGAGATTTGGCAATTTGGGGATTGGGCCCCTTAAGAACCCTCAGGAGCGAGGATTGAGGCTGACAGGATTGGGCAAAGGCCATGAGGACAAGCCCACTCCGTGCCAATATCATCATCATCAGCATCATCATCATCATCATCATCATCATCAGGATCAGCATCATCATCATCCTTGTTACCATCGTCATCATCATCAGCGACATCAGCATCATCAACGGCATCAGCTTCAGCATCATCAGCATCATCCTCATCATCAGCATCAGCATCAGCATCAGCAACAGCATCGTCAATATCGTCATTCTTACTGCCATAAACAGAGCTTCCATCATCATGACCATCATCATGAATACCATCATTTTTACCATTCTACCCATTGGTGTCGCTATTATCTAGTGGTCTTCGGCCCATCCCGCCATCGTGCCTGGGTTGTGGGTGAGGGTTCTCAAGGATGTTTCTTCGGGGCGCTCTCGGGGGTCTTTTGGGAACAGTTTTGGGGCCTCTTGTGAGCCTCTTAAGGACCTCGGGGCCGAGGGTTCGAAGTCTCCCCTCTTGGGGCAGTCTTTGGGCCCTCTTGGGCCGTCTTGGGCGCCTCTTGGGCCGTCTTGCGGGCCTCTTGGGTCGTCTTGGGGCCCTCTTGGGGGGCTCTGGGGCCGTGTTGGGGCGATCTTGGGGGCCTCGTGGGCCGTCTTGAAGTGTCAGAAAGCAGGAAAGGCGAGAAGGCCAAAAGCATTCAAAAACCAATTGGAAGTCTATGATTTGTGCCTCTTGAGGCCCTCTTTAGACGCCTCTGATAACATTCTTGTGACGTCTCCCAGGCCGTGTTGGGGCGATCTTGGGCGAAGCCTTCTCGGTCGCATCTTCGGCCCTCTTGGGCGCTTTTGGGGCCCATGTTTGCCTGATTGCGCTGCCTGAGGACGCGCGCGACACGCTCCGAGAATCCCGGGGCATCCCCGAAATCCCCGGCAATCACCGGAAATTCCCGGGAATCCCCAGACATCCCCCCAGACATCCACGGAAATTTGTGTGAAACCGGTGGTTTGGGCCATTAAGCTTTTTTGAAAACCCTGCAACTCTGAATTTCTCGGGGCTGCATTAGCCGTAGGGTACTCCGCTACTTGCTGCAGGCGCGGTGGCGGATCAAGCACGTTGCCACTGCAGGTTTCAGGAGGCTTGCGCAAAGAAGGCGGTGTCGCGCACCCAGGCGTTTGCAATTCCAGCATTTCAGCAAACACTGCGACCCTGGAGCTGCAAGGAGTGGAGTAGTTCTGCACAGTGGCACCAGAGGATGTATCAACACTGTTCTTTGGCGATCCGTGAGAAAAACGTTTTTGCACCATGTCGCAAGATAGTAGTTTTGGCAAACTGGTATATCCTTTGAGTTGCAAGTGTATCCAGTCAAAACGCCAGGAGAAGCAATCAGAAGTTCAGGGAGCGGTCTCATATTCGACATGCTGTTCTGGCGGGATGAACGTGACGGTGCCATTTTCTAGCCATGGTGAAAGAATTTGGCGAATCAGCAGATATTGGGTTTCACCCCGCGGCCGCAGCTTCTTGGGGACCGCAGCAGCAGGTGCTCAAGTACACAGAGGTTGCTCACATACGCGCTGAGTACGAAGAGCGCAACAATGTTCGCGACCAAAAGATCGTCCGCATGGAAGCTTCTTTCAAGGTCCATGTGGAGGCCGTGCAGACTGGCGACCAGCACGCACAGGCCGCAACATACGCCCCGTATGAGGAGCGTCTTCGAGCTGTGGGGCAGGGCTTGCAGCGGCAGGCCAAGGAACCCACGCCTGCGCCAATGGCCAACGTGGCGGACGATGTCGAGAATGCAGCGAAAGTCCACATACACCCGAAAGTGAACGCCCAGATCACGAAGGTGATGGTTTCTGCTCAAAGTAGGCATCCAGTCTTTACCTAGATGAAGGAGAGAGTAGGGCATTTGGCAGTCTAGGTAAGATATCTCAAGGACCTCAAACGCCCCCGCGGGTTTCAAACGTTCTTTGGCGTGGCTGGACAAGTCCAGAGAGTGACCAAGAAATGGCACCCACAGGAAATACGCATTCAAAGTACACCCAAGACAACTGCAACATGGAGGTCAGCAACAGAGCAGTTGTGACTGCGTTGTTGCCAGCGCGCTACCACGTTGGGTTTGTACTTCACAGAGCGTCGCTAGTTCCCCACATCCTCAGTGGGGTTATTGTTTTCTCTGGACGGCCGCGGGCCACACCCACCCACACCCAGGCACACACACAGACAGAAACACACACACACACATCATGACCATCATCCTCGGGCATTCCATGCGAGCCCGCTCGCGCGGAAGGGAATTCCAACGGCTATCGGCATCAGCGAGCCCGCTCGAACGGAATGACCCTCAGGGGCATTCCATGCGAGCCCGCCCGTGCGGAAGGGACTTCCCTTGTGGCCCCTAGGGGGTCCCACCTAAACGTTGGAATTCCAATGGCGATCGGCGTCAGCGAGCCCGCTCGCACGGAAGCGCCCTCAGGGGCGTTCCATGCGAGCCCGCTCGCGCGGAAGGGACTTCCCTTGTGGACCCTAGGGGGTCCCACCTAAAAATTGGAATTCCAACGGCTATCGGCATCAGCGAGCCCGCTCGCACGGAATGACCCTCAGGGGCGTTCCATGCGAGCCCGCTCGCGCGGAAGGGACCTCCCTTGTGGCCCCTGGGGGGTCCCACCTAAGAGTTGGAATCTCAACTGCTATCGGCAGCAGCGAGCCCGCTCGCACGGAATGACCCTCAAAGGCATTCCATGCGAGCCCGCTCGCGCGGAAGGGACTTCCCTTATGGCCCCTAGGGGGTCCCACCTAAAAGTTGGAATTCCAACGGCTATCGGGATCAGCGGGCCCGCTCGCACGGAATGGCCCTCAGGGGCAATCCATGCGAGCTCGCTCGCGCGGAAAGGGACTTCCTTTGTGGCCCCTAGGGGGTCCCACCTCAGAGTTGGAATTCCAACGGCTATCGGCATCAGCGAGCCCGCTCGCACGGAATGACATGCACGGGCGTTCCATGCGAGCCCGCTCGCGCGGAAGGGACTTCCCCTATGGCCCCGAGGGGATCCCACCTAAAAGTTGGAGTTCCAACGGCTATCGGCATCAGCGAGCCCGCTCGCACGGAATGACCCTCAGGGGCGTTCCATGCGAGCCCGCTCGCGCGGAAGGGACCTCCCCTATGGCCCCGAGGGGGTCGCACCTAAAAGTTGGAATTCCAACGGCTATCGGCATCAGCGAGCCCGCTCGCACGGAATGACCCTCAGGGGCAATCCATGCGAGCCTGCTCGCGCGGAAGGGACCTCCCTTGTGGCCCCTTGGGGGTCCCACCTAAGAGTTGGAATTCCGACGGCTATCGGGATCAGCGGGCCCGCTCGCACGGAATGACCCTCAGGGGCGTTCCATGCGAGCAGGAGGAGGAGGGAGGGGGAGGGGGATTTCAACCGCGGTGCCTTCAGGAGGAGATGGTTGAAATGGACGTTTGTCGAGGAGGACGTGGAGGAGGACGTGGAGGAAACGGAAGAGGCGCCAGAGGAGGAGGGGGAAGAGGGTGAGGAGGAGAGGGGGGGAAGGAGGAGGGAAGGCGGAGGAGGAGGGGAGGAGGAGAGAGGATGGGGGAGGGAAGGGAGGAGGGGGGGGGAGGAGGGGGGGCAGGAGGAGCAGGACGAGTGGGGAGGAGAGCGGGGGAGGGAGGAGGAGGAGGAGGTGGAGGAGGAGCAGCAGCAGCGTCAGCAGGAGCAGCATCATTCTGATAGTGTACATATTCCATGGAAAATTAGGTTTTCATGTGGGGTCCATCCGTTGGAGTAGTTTCCCTGAAGGCCGCAAAAAGGGGCGCGAAGTTTCGTGAAGTGGCCGGGGCTCCCCAAGCCAAGCTAAGGACCGGTATGGGCCTTCTGGACCTCGACATTTCGTCTGGCCTTTTCCACGCAGGCGGGCGCGCGCACATTGCTGGCGAGTTCCCCGAAGAGATTCTGACCAACGCCCACTTGGACAGGCAAAAGAGCAAACTTGGCCTGCAGAAGATTAAACGGCGCAAGCATAAGATGCTGGACAAAGCTGCGAAGGCGGGCCCGAAGGAGCGCCTGCAAAAGGCTGCGACGCAGACGAGCGCCGGGCGGACGCAGAGCAGCGCAGGGAAGGGTCAAAGCACAGGAAACGCCAACGATAGCTTCGACGACGTCAGGTACGACGTGGAGCATGGCGAGTTATTTGGCGAGGAGAGACGCGCCCTCTCGCAGTCTTGCCTCCGAGGGCCCCAGCGTGGACCCGAAAGCCAGAGGCATCAAAGTACGACGGCGGACGAGGACTCGGCCGACAGAGGAGACGAAGAAAATCGATTCGCCCGCCCCTGCTGCGAAAGCGAAAGGCCAGGGCGAAGGCCGCGGGCCCGCGAGGTGGAGGAGGAGGAGGAGGAGGAGGAGGAGGAGGAGGAGGAGGAGGAGGAGGAGGAGGAGGAAGGGGGAGGAGGAGGACGAGGAGGAGGAGTAGAGGAGGAGGAACAGGAGGAGGAGGAGGAGGAGGAGGAGGAGGAGGAGGAGGAAGGAGCAAGAGGATGGAGGAAGGAGGGGAGGAGGAGGAGGAGGAAGAGGAGGAGGAGGAGGAGGAGGAGGAGGAGGAGGAGGAGGGGGAGGAGGAGGGGAGGAGGAGGAGGAGTAGTGAGGAGGAGGAGGAGGAGGAGGAGGGAGGAGGAAGGAGGAGGAGGAGGAGGAGGAGGAGGAGGAGGAGGGGGGGGGGACGGCACCTTCGCCGACAAGCACGGGCGAAGGGGCCACCGCGAGGCAACGGAGAGCGAGCGGCGGAGGCAAGGAGCCAGCCCCAGGGGCATTTGGGAATGGAACAGGCAACAATCGGGGGAGCGTAAGACCCGGGTTTGCCAGGACTCGGGTTCGCCATCGTTTTTTGACGACCGCGCCTCGGATTTTGACGAGGAGGAGTTTCGTGGGATGTCTGCAGCGGGATGCCTCGTCAAAATGCAGGCTCGGCCTCGTCATTTTTTTTGACGACCTCGTCGGGGATTTCCGAGTCCCCTGTACCTGGGTCTTACGCCCCCCTGATTTGGGAATGGAACAGGCAACAAAGGATGGTGCAAATGCGGCAAACCTGGAATGCTCGGAAAGGTCCAGACGCGACGATGCAGATTCAACTGGGGCACGCATGCTGGAAACTGCTGTTGCGCGGCATCGAAGATTGGTTGCGGGGGGTGAAGAAG
>CAUYUJ010020226.1:91064-123564 GCA_963575745.1 Prorocentrum cordatum
AGCCCAGCAGACCTCAGCATAATCTCGAAGTAAGAGATGATCAAGAGGGGACCAAACCGAGCACGTTTTGAGACATCCTTGGCGTTTAGTTTTCATAGAAATATCCTCAACAATGGCTTATCTCGCTGGAGACATCCTCGACAAATCCCTTGTTTCGCTTGAGACATCCGCAAACTATTGCTTATTTCGCTTGAGACACAGTCAAACCATTGCTTATTTCGCTTGAAACATCCTCGAAATAATTGTGTTGTCGCTTGTAACGTCCTCAAATTATTTTAATCTATCAATTTTAATTTACAGGCGCTTTATGAAAATTGATTTTTAAAGTGCTCGTGTAGGGTAGCTCATGTGCTCCATTTTCCGTGGATAATCAACCCCAGGGATAAAACAGTTCAGGCGAGCGTGAGGACAGATAGAAATATAAAATAAGAAGAGGAAATAAGAATAATAATAAGAAGAGAAGAAGAATAGAAGAAGAAGAAGAGAAGAAAAACGGACAAATTGCAGGTTTCAAATCTATCAATTTTAATTTACAAGCGTTTTATGAAAATTGTTTTTTTTAGTGCTCATGTAGGGTAGCTCATGTGCTCCCCTTTCCATGGGTAATCAACCCCAGAGATAAAAAAAAGTTCAGGCGCGCGCGGGGATAGATACATATCTAAAAAGGAAGATAATAAAAACTATAAGTAAAAAAGAAAAAACTTGCTGGCTTAGCTTGAAACATCCTTGAGACATCCTGAAAAGTGTGATCGCTTCGCTTGATGTTGCTATCTCAACATCGCTTGATGTTGCTATCTCAACATAGCGTTTCGAGGTGATAATGAAGTTCGGCCTCAGCGCTCGCCGCCCAATTTGAATTTTGTATAGGGCGACGATAATCAACTCTAAACACTGAAGGGGGGGGGCCCCTTTATTATCATCGGCATGCGGTTATAGGCTATGTAATGACTAATTGACAGCATAACTTAGAGCCAGACTTTATAGGCGAAGCTAGCACTGATACTTAATTGTGTTTCACAGTCGAGGGGGCTGCTTTCTGGGCGTAGGCTTTAGGCATTGGGCAAACAGCACACTTGTGTTTCACAGTCGTGGGGCGACCCAGGGGCCAGTTGTTTTTTGTGCTACGCAGTCGTGAGGCGGCCCGCTGGGCATTGTTAGGATTGTGTGAGGTAGATATATACAACTTACCAGTGTACCTCACCGTCGTGGGACAGCCTTTTGGGCAGAAGGCCAAGGGAGATGCAGCACATTAAAGATGTTACTAGTGCTACACAAATACTTGGGCGTCACGGATTTAGGGTGTCCCAAGGGCCAGTTGTAAATTGTGTTTCACAGTCGTGGGGCAGCCCGTTGGGCAAAGGCTTAGAGGCTACGTTATAGCCGAAACTTGCGATTCCCAGTAGTTGGGCGACCCAGGGGCCAGTTGTAAATTGTGCTTCGCAGTCGTGGGGCAGCCCTTTGGGCAGAATTCACAAGTATGCCCCAGGGCCTGCACGTCATCTACCAGTTGCCCACATAATTGGACACGTGTTTGAAATTGTCCAACTCAGAGTTCCCCAATCAGTGATTGCACTGAGGGGCCCTGGCGGTCTCTGTACGATTAGGCTTGTGGGTCGACAGAGGTACCGGAGTCAGTTGCCAGCAATCCACTGATTGGGTCTTTTCTGATGTACTTTGAGACTCTGTGGCGGCAGGGGGATCGCCAGAACAAGCAGGCAGGGATTTGGGGATGCTGCACCGTAGGGGAGTGGCTCAAGCCACGATGACTGAAAGGGGTCCCCACCAAGCCCCATTAAATTCATGCGTCTTCGTAGGGTACGACAGCGGTAACACTTTACCCGTGTCCTATTTGTACAGCGTCGACTATCCTCCTCCTCCTCCTCCTGCTACCCTCCTACCCCTCTCTCCTCTTGTCTCCCCCTCCTCACCCATACCTTCCCCCTCCACCTTCACTCCCTCCTACCTCCTCCCCCCCTTCCTCCTCCCACCTTCCTCCCCCCCTTCTCCTGCCCCTCCAACATCCCCTCCGCCTATGCTCCTTCCGAACATTCCTCCTCCTCCTCCCCCCCCTCCACCCGTTCTTTCCCTTCCCACTCCTCCTCGATCCCGTATCCTGCCCTCACTCTTCCAGTCCTTCCGTTTTGCGCTCTCCTGCTCTGTTCCCCTCTGGACTCTGCTCCGCCTCCTCCCCTCATCCTCCTCCTGCCGCTTGGTGGCGCCGCCGCCCGCCTCCGCCTCCCTCTTCCTCTCCCCCCCCCTCTTCCTCCCTCGTGGCTCTCCTCCTCTCTCGGTGCTGCTCCTCATACCCTCCCTCCACTCCCCATCTCCTCTACCTCTCCTCTCCTCCTCCCACCTCCTCCCCCCCCTCTCCCCTCCTCTTCCGCCCCTCTCATCCTGCTGTTGTTTGTTCTTCCTCCTCCTCCTCCTCCTCCTCCTCCTCTTCCTCCTCCTCCTCTTCCTCATCATCATCGTCATCATCATCATCCATCCATCCTTCATCATCCTTCCTCCCTCCTCCTGCTCCCTGTTCATCCCTTCTCCACCTCCTCCTTCCTCTCCCTCCTCCTCATCCTTCCCCCCCTCCTCCTGTTCCTGCTCCTGCTCCTGCTCCTCCTGCCCTTCGTCCTTGTCATCATCCTGGCTCCCTCCCTTCTCCCTCCTCCCCCCTCCCTTCTCCTCCCTCCACATCCCCTCTCATCGGCGCTCATCTTTTCCTCGTCCTCCCCTGGAGGAGATGAGGCCGACGTCGTCGCCGAAAGAACAAGCAGACAGACAGACGAGGGAGGAGGAGGAGGAGGAGGAGGAGGAGGAGGAGGAAAAGTAGGAGAAGGGAGGAGGAGGAGGTGTGAGGAAGGAGCAGGAGGAGGAGGACTAGCAAGATAATGGGGGGTGTTAAGGGCGTATTGGGGAATGAGGGTGGGCGTAGGAGGAGGAGGAGGAGGAGGAGGAGGAGGAGGAGGAGGAGGAGGAGGAGGAGGAAGGAGGAGGAGGAGGAGGGGGGGGAGGAGGAGGAGGAGGGAGGAGGAGGGGAGGAGGAGGAGGAGGAGGAGGAATGAGGAGGAGGAGTAGGATGAGGAAGAGGGGGAAAGGGGGAGGGGATGGGGGCGGAGGAAAAGGAGGAGGGGGAGGAGTGGGAGGAGGGGGAGAAGGGGGAGGAGAGGGAGGAGGAGGATGCGTAGGGGGAGCTCCTCCTCCTCCTCCTCCTCCTCGTCATCCTGGAGGAAATACAGACCTTCACGCTCCAGGCCCCCGGAGGAGGAGGAGGAGGAGGAGGAGGAGGAGGAGGAGGAGGAGGATGAGGAGGAGGATGATGATGAGGAGGAGGAGGAGGAGGAGAAGCAGGATGAGGAGGAGGAGGAGGAGAGGGAGGAGACGGAGGAGGAGGATCTTGGTACGTCGAAAGGAGGAAAAGGCGAAGGTCGGAGAAGGAGGAGGAGGAGGCGAAGGGGGCGCGAAGCGCATGATTGGATTCAAATTGGAGCGCAATGAGCTTGGTACGTTTGAAACCAACTGCAGCGCAACGTGCTTCATTGCAGTGAGCTGCAGCGTAAACGGTGGCATCACCGCGCGCTGGGCAACAAACAAATTATGCGAACGGAGTTCCCCGCATACAGATGTTAACTGTTTCGTGGGACCCATGGGGTACGACAACATCAACAGGAAGGAGAAGACTCATCGAACGAGTAAGTACGCGCGAAAGGGCAGACGAAAAATAGTAATGCTTTCCGCGGCCCTCCTCGTTCAAGCGCGGCCTTTCTGGAGGAGTTGAGGGGAGACACGAATCCGTGTAAACTGCATTGTTTTCCGATATCCTCCTGGAGGAGGAGGAGGAGGAGGAGGAGGAGGCGGAGGAGGAGGAGGAAGAGGAGGAGGAGGAGGAGGAGGAGGAGGAGGAGGAGGAGGAGTGGAGGGGGGGCACGAAACCATGTAAATAGTATGGGTTTCCGATACCCTCCTCGCTCAGGCGGGGCCTCCCTGGAGGGGTGAGAGGAGCACGAAACCATACAAATAGTAGTGCTTTCCGATACCCTCCTCGCTCAGGCGGGGCCTCCCTGGAGAGGTGGGAAGGGGCACGAAACCATGTAAATAGTACGGGTTTCCGATACCCTTCTCGCTCAGGCGGGGCCTCCCTGGAGGGGTGGGAAGGGCACGAAACCATGTAAATAGTATTGGTTTCCGATGCCTTCCTCGCTCAGACGGGGCCTCCCTGGAGGGGTGGGAAGGGCACGAAACCATGTAAATAGTATGGGTGTCCGATGCCTTCCTCGCTCAGGCGGGGCCTCCCTGGAGGGGTGGGAGGGGCACGAAACCATGTAAATAGTATGGGTGTCCGATACCCTCCTCGCTCGTGCGGGGCTTCCCCGGACGGGTGGGAGCGGCACGAAACCATGTAAGCATTATGGGTTTCGGATACCCTCCTCGCTCAGGCGGGGCCTCCCTGGAGGGGTGGGAGGGGCACGAAACCATGTAAATAGTATGGGTTTCCGATACCCTTCTCGCTCAGACGGGGCCTTCCTGGAGGGGTGGGAAGGGCACGAAACCATGTAAATAGTATGGGTTTCCCATACCCTCCTCGTTCAGGCGGGGCCTCCCTGGAGGGGTGGGAAGGGCATGAAACCATGTAAATTGTATGGGTTTTCCATACCCTGCTCGTTCAGGCGGGGCCTCTCTGGAGGGGTGGGAGGAGTGGGAGGCGGGAGGCGGGAGGGAGAAGGAGAGGATGTTCTGGGAAAACAAGAACCCCACTCAGGATGTGGGGAAAAAACACAAGACGCTATGGGGGGCTGGCATAGAGCAACACCATAGAAACACGTGGCTGACACAAAAAAATCAAATATGCATTCGCTGCGCGCTTTTTCTGCACATTGTAAACTTACAGGAATTAGAGTGGTTGAAGATAGGGGGAAGTTTGGGGATAGAGTGGTTCAAGACTGGGGAAAGTTAATTTCCAAAAGAACAAGGAAAAAATGAACAGCTACCTTCCACAACCTCAACCCAACTTCCACAACTTCTCTTGAACTTCAGGATCTTAGTTGTGATCATCTCAAAAGACTTCAAGGACCCCTCCCCACCGGGACCAGCCCGCCGGGTCCCCCTCCCGCGGGGAAGGGACAAAGGGAAGGGGTTTCCTTTTCGACGAGGTTGCGAAATTGTTGGATCCTCCTTGCTTGTTCGATCCTCCTTACGACGACTAGGTCGGGCTGGCCTCGCGTCGAAGGGTCTCTCACACACGCCGTCTAGGCCGGCGGATTCCAGCAGTCATGGGCAAGGTTTGCGCCTGCCTTTGGTAGCCTTCCGGCGATGCCATGGTTGCGCTTCGCGATAGCAGCTCGTCGTTCGTGCCAGGCAGGCTGGCGTGTTGTCGCTGGTGTTTTCTCCTCCACCTCCATCCTCCCCATCCTCCCCCTTCTCACGTTCGGTGGACGTGTAGAGACAAAGTAGCGTGGCTCAAACGAGCCGCAGCCACGACCATGTCGCGCGCGCGCCGCGGGGTTTTGCTGGCTGTCTTGACGGTCGTGGGCTTGCTTCTGGCGATGCCATGTTAGAGCAAGAGAAGCGGAGGAGAACCAGAAGCAGCGCTGGCGCTGACGCGGAATCATCGGCATGTTGGTGGTCCGCGCGCTGGCAGAGACGGCGGCCAGCGCGGGCAGGGAGCACTCGGAGGACGAGATGCACTGAGAGAGGCATTTGACGTATACAGCGCCATGGGTTGAGCGTTTTAGGCAGATCACGGACGAGGACAAGTCCGTTCGGGAGCGTTCCGGAGCGCTCTCTGAGCATCTGAGAGGGCAGCGGCGCCCGAGACATTTTCCAGAGCCGCCCGATCTCAGAGATTCCCCATTTTTATTATCACCTGATTTTGTCCTCGGCCTGACTTGGTCTCAATATTCATCAGTGGGAGGATGAGATGTGAGGAACAGCAGCAGCAGCAGCAGGTTGGAGGAGGAGGGGGACAAGGTGGAAGTGCAGGGCGTTGCCAAGCCGTCAGGCCGATGGACCGCCACGACGTGGAGTCCTTCGTCGAGCAGTGCGAACGCTTCGTCGCTCTCAGCGAGGAATCGCCAAATACGTAGCGCTGAATAGCACTTTGGATAAGTAATTGTAACGAGAAGCTGGACAGGAAATTGCATCATAGTCCAGGTGGGGATCGATTTGTCGGGGAAGTTACAGCATATTGGGATGGCCATTGTCTATGTAATCCCATTGCGCAGGGAACAAACGCGAGTGGTGTTATGAGTCTCTGATCGATGAGTTTGTTGGAAATGCCGCAGCAGCAGTTGTCATGAAGGCGTTCGCCTGGATCACGCACCGCAGTCAGCGCAGGAGCGAGAGTCGGGACGCGTCTGAGCGCAGAGATGCATGATCTTACAGGTTTTTTCTTTTGTGTTCCTCCCCCCCAGTTCAGTGAAAAGCATCCCGACCCAGACAAAAAGCGAGGCTCCCGTGCCGAACGAAGTTTTGCCGCTCATCAGCTGGTTGTATAGTCATCGTGCTGCCAGAAGACGCATTGAACAGGGAACGAAGGAGCGTTTCTGGCCGCGGCGAGTCTCGGGCGCGAACACGTTGCCCGAATCGGATATGAAAAACGGCCAGACAACCAGAGCTATTCTGAACCAAGATGGTCCTAACCAGGGTGGTCCTCATTTCTCAGGAGGGGAAGAAACACACAGACACAATTAATCCTCGATTCCCCAGAAAATATGGGAAAATATGGGCAGTGGGGGGGAAGACAGAAACCCAGAAAACATGGGAAACTATGGGGGATATTTTTATTTGTGTGTATTTATTTGTGTGTCCTGGGTCCCCTTCAATGGTCCTGACCAGGGTGGTCCTCATTTCAGCGTCTTGGCCGTATTCCACCGGCTGGGGCCGTCGTGAGGACCGTCCCCCTCCAAGTCTGCGCGCCGCTGCCCGCAAATGGGGGCGGCCCGCAGCCGGACGGAGGCAAGACCCCCCGCCCGACACGACGAGGGAGTCTTGTAAAACAGGGCCTCCTCCTCCTCCTCCTCCTCCTCCTCCCTCCGCCCCTCCTCCTCCTCCTCTTCCTCCCCCTCCACCTCCTCCTCCTCCTCCTCCTCCTCCTCCTCCCCCTCCTCCTCCTCCTCCTCCTCCTCCTCCTCCTCCTCCTCCTCCGCCCGACACGACGAGGGAGTCTTGTAAAACAGGGCTAGGATCGGGATAAATCGCTCCGGAGCGTTCCGGAGCGCTCCCAGAGCGTTCCGGAACGCTTTGGAGCGGCCGCGGCGCCCAATACATCCTCCAGACCCGCCGATTCCCAGAGATTTCGAGTTATCCCGATCCGATTTTGTCCCGATCTTCGCGTCGTTTTGTCTTGTCGATTTGCGGGCAGGTGCCCCGCGATGAGCCGTATGCCGTTGCCTGCCAGTCCTCGTCCCCAGCACGGGCCCGTGGAGGTCGAGAAGGCGGCTCCGGCACCACCCGGGCGGACCTCCTCCTCCTCCTCCTCCTCCTCCTCCTCCTCCTCCGTTGGACATGCCTCGAGCTGGACGCCGAAGCAGCAGCGACTGCACACCGCCACGAGGGGGTGATGGTATCGAGCTGATTCTTGCTCAAGTCGTGGCTCGGGCCCCTGGGCATCTCGACCCCGTCCCGGCGATCGGTTCTTCACCCCCAGGTTGTTGCTTCATGGCCCTGGGGCCCGAAGCGGGCTCCCAAAGTTCCAGATTTGGAACAGCCGGCCATCGGGATCGCTCTGAGGAGGCAGGAGGCTTGCTGATGGGGACGCCCGAGATGGATCCGGAACAAATGGGCACGATGCCCAACAGCAAAGGTTGTCCAAAACCGACAGCGGCCGGTGCTGAGCACGCGACCATGGCTATCAAGTGAACAACGTCCGCGGCGACGGCCACGGCGACAGCGATTTCTGCTCAAACTGGACAGGACCTGGTTGTCCTTCTACCCATTCTTCCCGTACCAAGTTCGGTCCTGCAGAGCTGAAAGCAGTGGTCTGTGCTCGGGCTCCGTTCCGCGGAAGGCACCGGTGCATCACCGCCAAGCTTGGCCAGGGCCGTCCAGGGCCCCAGGATGGCGTACAGACTCCCGCCCCTGCTTGTTTACCCCACTTGTCGCTCGGCCGACAGCACGCTGCCTGCGTCGCATTTCGGTAGGTTCGTGCGGCGTTGGCGCGCGAGCGACGCCGGCGAAGGCGTTGAAGGTTGCAGTCTGCGGCGCGGGAGCACCGAGGGACACTGTCACGCCACTGACACCGACTGAGTTCAACCCTGAACGAGCGGGGCCGCGATGGATTCGAGGTTGATTGATCGACGCGTTGTCAAAAACCGTTGTGCGCGCCGACGCCGCACGAAACCTACCGTAAAAGGGGTTCGGTGAGCAAGCAAGACGTTGGAATAGTGACCATTTTGCAATCAGGATGGGATCTGGTTTTCGGTCCGCTTCTTCGACCTCGGCCGGGGAGCCTATTCGTGATCGAGGCCCACCACGGTGCAAACCAAAAACTTGTCCTCTTTTGGCGCCCCTCAAGGTGGCAGGATTGCCGTAACACGCGCTCCGAGGATCACCGACGGGTACCTCTCAGTGGCGAGGAGGTGGCCTTCTGCGAAGGCGGGAGCTCCTCGGAGACCTGGGGCCCTCTCGGAAGGCCTCCTGGCTGCCGAGCCTTCAGAGCCCTTTGCCCTCCCCGCCCTCTCAGAAGCCCGCCCCCCCTCCCTCGCGCCACCCCTTTTGCGGGCAATAATTATATCCACATCCAGTGCGTCTTGGATTCTTGGGCTCTCTTCCCCAGAAATCGTAGACGTACTGGATATGGATAAAAATCTGGCCCCGAGAGGCCTGATCTTATCCATCTCCAGCGCGCCTCGGCGTTGCGGCACCTCTTCCCGAAAAGTCCACGACGCTCTGGATATGGACATAAGTACTGCCCGCACCCCTTGCGCGCGCCGCCGAGCAGCGGCGGTATGCGCGGGGTGCCCTCTGCGCTCGGGCCGGCGCGGCGAGGCAGGGGCCGCCGCCGAACGCGCCCCGCGCGCCTCCGGTCGCGTGATTCCTGGTTTGCCTCGTGCATACGGTTGGGCACCACCATTGGCATGTTGGCATAATGGGGGGGGGGGAGAACAAAAGAAAAAAAAAAAAAAAAAAAAAAAAAAAACTCGCCCCTGCGAGGACCTCCGGCGCCTGGCGCGGCCCGAGCACTTCCACCGGGTGCTCACGATCACGGGGGTGCCCTCGAACTACGGCAGGAGCGGGCCGCCCCGGCCTTGGCCCTGTCCGCTCGCGTCGATGGGCCTGCCCTGTGCCATGCCACCACGTACTCCTCCCCGCGTCGACGTCGTCGTCGTCCTCCTCCTCCTCCTTCTCCTCTCTCTCCCCTCCTCCTCTTCCTCCCCTGTTCTCGTCTTCTGTCTGAGCACGTTGTCCTTCTCTCTCTCTCTCTCTGACTCTCTCTCTCTCTCTCTCTTCCTCTCTTTCTCCGATTGCCTCTCTCCGTGTCTCTCTAGGTCTCCCATTATACATGTGTATTTTTTTGTATGAATAGCCATGGACCTATACATACATATATATAATCTATACAAATACACATATATGTACATATATATATACATACATACATATATATATATATATATATATATATACACATATATATATATATATATATATATATATATATCGGAGAAGCCCGGGGGGGGGGTCAAAACCGGTGCCATCATCTCCCATGGGCGCCCCCCCGAACCTTTGGGGGGCACAGACCCCCCGGGACTGCCCCAGGCCGCTTCCAAATTGCCCACGATAGGCCACGCGGGCCGTACAGATGGTCAAGACAGCCTCGAGAGGCCCGAAACGCCCAAGAGCGCCCCAAGAGGGCCCGAGATGGCTTCAAGATGGCCGAAGAGGGCCCCGAGAGGGCCTTCAAGAGGCAAACAATCGGCCCATTCCTTATGTAAAACGTACATTTTCAGCATACTCGCTGGCTTCGTTTTCACAGTGCCCCAGACATCCCCGCGGAGCCCCAACACAGCCCAAGAGAGACCCAAGAGGGCCCCAGACGGCCCAAAAGGGTCGGCCTGTGGGGCTCACGGAACCCCCCGAGACAGCCCAAGAAGCCCCAAAGCCGGCCCAGGAGGCCCCAAAGACGGTCTCAGGGAGGCTCAAGCTGAAGGCCTCGTTCGAAATCACGTTCCCCGAAGCATCTCCGGGAACCTGATTTCCGGGCTCCGAGGACGCCCAAGAGGCCCACAAGACAGCCTCAGCGAGGCCCAAGAGGGCCCGAGATGTCTTCAAGATGGCCGAGGAGGGCCCCGAGAGGGCCTTCAAGAGGCAAACATCGGCCCATTCCCATCGTAAAACGTACATTTTCAGCATACTCGCTGACTTCGTCTTCAGAGTGTCCCAGACGCCCCCGCGGAGCCCCAACACAGCCCAAGAGAGACCCAAGAGGGCCCCAGACGGCCCAAAAGGGTCGGCCTGTGGGGCTCACGGAACCCCCCGAGACGGCCCAAGATGCCCCGAAGCCGGGCCGGCCCAGTAGGCCATCAAGACGGCCCCAGGGAGGTCCAAGAGGGTCTCGTTCGGCATCATGCTCCCCGAAGCCTCCCCCGGAACATGACTTCCGGGCTCCCAGGACGCCCAAGAGGCCCACAAGACAGCCTCAGCGAGGCCCCAGAGGGCCCGAGATGGTTTCAAGATGGCCGAAGAAGGGGGCCTTCAAGAGGCAAAACTTGGCCCATTCCCCGCGTAAAACGTACATTTTCAGCATACTCGCTGGCTTCGTCTTCAGAGTGCCCCAGACGCCCCTGCCGAGCCCCAAGACAGCCCAAGAGAGACCCAAGAGGACCCCAGACGGCCCAAAGATCGTCCCATGGGGCTCACGGAACCCCCCAAGACGGCCCACGAGGCCCCGAAGCTGGCCCAGGAGGCCCCCAAGACGGCCTCAGGGAGGCCCAAGAGGGTCTCGTTCGAAATCATGTTCCCGGAAGCCTCTCCGGGAACATGATTTCCGGGTTCCCAGGACGCCCAAGAGGCCCACAAGACAGCCTCAGCAAGGCCTCTGAGGGCCCGAGATGGCATCAAGATGGCCGAATAGGGCCCCGAGAGGACCTTCAAGAGGCAAAAATCAGACAGTTCCCGTAGTACTACATACATTTTCAGCATACTCCCTTGCTTCCTCTTCGCAGTGCCCCAGACGCCCCCGAGGAGCCCCAACACAGCCCAAGAGAGACCCAAGAGGGCCCCAGACGGCCCAAAAGGGTCGTCTTCTGGGGCTGACGGAACCCCCCAAGACGGCGCAGGAGGCCCCAGAGGCCCCCAAGACGGCTTCAGGGAGGCCCAAGAAGCCTCTCCGGAAGCCTCTCCGGGAACATGATTTCCGGGTTCCCAGGACGCCCAAAGGCAGCCCCCAGAGGCCCCGGACGCGCCGAAGATGGCCTCAGGACGGCCGACGACGCCGCCAAAACGCCCCAAGAGCGCCTCCAGAGGCCCCTCCAAAGGGCCCCAGAAGCCGAACATCATTCATTTCCCAATGGTTTTTGAAGCATTTTTCGCTCTCCCATGTTCCGCCTCCCCACGGTCCAGGACCGCGTCAGAGGCCCTCCAGACGGCCGAAGAGGCCCCCAAAAAAGCCCAGAGACGGTCCAGGAGACTCCCCAGATAAGTCAAGAGGGCCTCGAGAGCGTCCCAAGAGAGCTCCAAGAGCGACCCAAGAGGGCCCGAGGAGCGGGACATCCCCGGAGGCCATCAAGAGGCTCCCAAGAAGCCCCGTGAGGCTCCCAAGGTGCCCCCCGGAAGCCCCAAATAGGCCCCCAAGGGACCCCCAGGGAAGCCCCCTGCGGGCCCCCAAGACACTTCGGTGAATCGTATTTCCCAGATAGCTTTCCGGGAACATGATTCTTTGGGCTTCCGCCCACCGCCCCAACCATGTTTCCAATAGGCTTGCCGACAAGGCCAAAAGGCGCCGTTCGGTAAGCCCCCAGAGGCCCCCCTCTTTAGAGAGCCGAACAAATCATGCTCCCAGAAAGCTTCCCGGGAACACGATTCTCTATCTCGGAGTAGGCCCTGGGGGGGGGAGGGGGTGGGCGGGTCGCTGCCTGTTCCCCCATCGGTGCCCACCACGGGTTGCGGGGGGGGGGTCCAGAGCTCCCGAGGCGGCCCGAGCCCGCCCCGAAGCAGACCATGACAGGCTAAGGGGGTCCCGAGAGGACCCAAGACGATCCCACGAGGCCCCGAAGACGCCCACGATGCCCTCAAGACAGCCGACTAGGACTCCAACACGCTCCAGGACGGACTCAAGAGGCTCCCCAAGAGGGCCCTGGGAGGCAAGATTCATTAATTTTCCCATGTGTTTTGAAGGATTTAGGCGTTCGCGCTTTCCCCGCTTCCCAGCGCTCCCTCACGGCCTCGCTCGGAGGCCCTTCAGATCGCTCCAAGACGGGCCAGGAGGCCTCGAAGAGGGCCCCAAGACGGCCCAGGAGGCTCCCCAGACAACCCAATTGTGCCCCAAGAGCTCCCCATGAGAGGGCCCAGAGGGGGACCGCCAACCGATATTTCGAGGTCTCTGGCCCTAGAGGCCGCCTGTCGGCCCCGGAGGCCACCAAGAGGCTCCCACGAAGCCCCGTGAGGCGCCCAAGAGGCCCCCAGGAAGCCCCCAGAGACCTCCAAGGGGCTCCCAGGGAACGCCCAAGAGGCCCCCCAACACACCGCAAGAAATCATGTCCCCAGAAAACCTTCCGGGGACCTGGTTCATCATGGGCCTGAGAGTTCCGGGAGGCCCCCAAGGGGCCCCCAGGGAACGCCCAAGAGACCCCCCAACACACCCCAACAAACCATGTCCCCAGAAAGCCTTCCGGGGACATGGTTCATCATGGGCCCGCGAGTCTCCGGAGGCTTCGAAGTACCATCATGCTACAAGAGAGCTGTCTGGGAAGTTGATTGGGAACATGACTGATCGCCTTCTCGCGGCCCTCCGCAGATCATTTCGCACAAAGTTGCCCCAAGTGCCCTCGTGAATCGACGACGACGACGAAACGAAACGACGAAGACGACGACGACTGCGACGACGACGACGACGACGACGACGACGACGACGACGACGACGACGACGACGTCGACGACTACGACGGCGCGCCCCAATAGGCGACGACGACATTACGACGACGACGACGACGGCACGCCCCAACAGGCTCCCCAAGAGCTCCAAACCCATGCTCCCAGAAGGCCTTCTGGGAACCCGATTCATACGGCCTCCGCCCCCCTACACAACCATTTTCCTCGAAGGCCTTTCGGAAGTCCACTACTTGAGTGGAGCAGTGAATTGGTCAAGGCCTGGGGCCTGCTAGAACCTGAGCGCGTGCAAAGCGCGCGCGATGTGTTTTTTGTTGTTGTTTCTCTCTGTCTCTCTCTCTCTCTCTATATGTATATAACCCTGGGAAGCAATCAGTAACCCCCCCTCCCCCCCCCCCCCTTCATCAGAGGAAATTATAACGCTTCCGGCACCGGGGCCGGGGCGGAAGCGATATCCCCCGCAGGTCACCAGAGGTCCGCGGAGGGGAGGTCCCCGGAGGTTCCCAGGAGGCATCCAGAAAGGCCTCCACAAGCCTCTGAATGCCCGGTCCCCTTGTAGTCCAGAGCCCAGCGACAAGGCACACCTGCCCAGAGTCGCTTCCTGTGATTCTGTGCGTTTCTGTGAGATTCCTCAGAGATTCCTCTGATACTCCGATTGGCTTCTTTTGAGATTCCTTGCCGTTTCCATTGTGATTATTTTGGGGCTCCTTTGAGACTCCTCTGGTGTTCCTTTGATGTTATTCTGAGGGTCCCTTGAGGCTCCGGTCATATCCCTTTGATGCCCCATCCGGGGCCGGTGGATTATTTTATTTTTAATAAATGTGCTAACATATCGCGGGGGGGTTCGCGGAATGCGTCTGCGAAATCTCTCCGTGGACTCTCCCATAGGATCCCCTGAAAGAATCAATATGTGATTATTTTGGGACTCCTTTGAGACTCCTCTGGTGTTCCTTTGATGTTATTCTGGGGGTCCCTTGAGGCTCCGGTCATATCCCTTTGATGCCCCATTTCTCAAGAGAGCATCACATCGACATCCAGGGCCGGTGGATTATTCTATTTGTAATAAATGTGCTAACATATCGCGGGGGGGTTCGCGGAATGCGTCTGCGAAATCTCTCCGTGGACTCTCCCATAGGATCCCCTGAAATAATCAATTTCCCTAGTGCGGTCGCAATAGGGATTGCTTATGTCCACGCGAGCCCGCGTTATCCAAATTCCTTGGATTCCTTTGTGGTTCGTTTGAGCTGCCGCTGAGATGCCTTTGACATTTCTGTTGGGCTCCTTTGAGATTGCTTTGAACTTCCATTGGTTCCTTCGATATCATGCGTGCGATTCCTTGTGATATTCTTATGGGATTCCTTTGGGGGTTCTTTCAAGTTCCTCTGATATTCCTTTGACAATCCCTGAAGGGAACATCACATCGACCTCCGGTGCCTGTGGATTATTTGATTTTCAATAAATGTGCTAACATATCGCGGGGGGGGTTCGCGGAATCCGTCTGCGATATCCCTCCGTGGACTCTCCCATCGGACTCCGTGAAAAAGCAATTTCCCTAGTGCGGCCGCAATAGGGTTTGCTTATGTCCACGCGAGCCCGCGTTTTCCAGATTCCTTAGATTCCTTTGTGGTTCGTTTGAGCTGCCGCTGAGATCCCTTTGCGATTTCTGTGGGGTTCCTTTGAGATTACTTTGAATTTCCAATAGGGATCCTTTGAGATTCTGCGTGGGCTTCCTTCTGAGATTCCTCTGGGATTCCTTTGGGGGGTCCTTTCAAGTATAGTTGATTGCGGTGATTTCATTGTTTGTCGTTTTTGATTTACCTTTGATTTCCGATGCGCGTCAGTTTCCCAGTGTTCTAGCAAGGCGGGAATGCATTGGCAAGCGTTCGTGCGCGTTGGTTATTCAGGCTGTCGCCTCGCGTTGCCGCCAGCTTCGGGCCCGGGGGGGCAAATTAATTACTTAATTATTTTATTTATTTTTTATGTGCTAACGGTATCGCCGGAGGGCGCCGCCCAAAATAATTATTTATTTGATTTTCTGTGTTCGCGATATCGCCGGGGGGGTTACTGTTTGCTTGCCAGGGTTATTTACATGTACACATGTACATACATACATACATACATACATACATACATACGTATATATATGTATGTCTATATATATATATATGTACGTCAGAGTAGGCCTCGGGCGGGCCCGGGACCGAGACCACGGGTACACATGGGTCTCGCGGGGGCTCCAGGAGCGCCCTCATGGTTCCAACAGTGGCCTCGTGATCGCATAGGAGGCCCACAAATTGGTACGACAGTCTACCAGACTCTGGGTCTAGCACACCCCGAGAGCACCGAAGATGCTTTCTGAACGGCCTCCGACGGCTTTCAGGCTGCGCTAGGAGGCCCCTGGGCCAGCTTCAGTGGGCGCTCGAGGCACCAGACAAGTAATTAACTCGAGAGGCAGAAATCATTGATCTCGCCAGGGTTTTTCAATGGTTTCGGTGTCCTCTCTTTCTCGACACTCTGACACTCCACCGCGGCCCACAGGGCTCCCGACACCGCCCCAGGACGGGCCTCCCGGCCCCCCAGGAAGGCCCGGGGAAGTCCACCCGGGGCTGCATGACGCCCCCAGGTGCGCCCAAGACGGCCCACGAGGCCCTCAAGACGGCCCCAAGATGGCCTCCAGAGGGCGTCCGTAGCCATTTTGTCTCAAGCCATGGGTGAGTCCAAACGCGGGGCGGGGGGGGGGGGGCAACATAACTCGAACACCGGATGTGGGCGCGAGTCGCCGCGAGTTGCATCTTGAAGTTTTGTGCGTTTCGGGAGGGACCTTTTGGCGCGGCTCGCGACTCCGAAAACCAGTGCAATGGTATCGGTTCGACCATGTGAGAAACGGCTGAGAACTTTTTTCGGCGCGTAGAACATTCGCCGGAACCGCAGTTGTCACGCCGCGGGCCGTAACCTATATCGATGCCGGCGCCGAAGCCGCACCCCCAAATCTGCACAAACGCGCGCGGCATGACTTCGGAAAGCGTGCATGGGGGCCATTGTTTCACATCATGCTTAGCGCTTCCTATTCCTTGATAATCGAACAGCTTTCATGACATACGCGTGTTGGCATCAGATCTTGGACGGGCCAGCGCGCTGCGGCCGAGTTGTCCGATTCGTTTCTCGCGGTGCTTGTGCGCAGGACGGACGCGAAACAACATGTAACAAACATCAAAATGGCCGACGCGGATAAAAGGGGGCTGGACGGGGCGGGCTGACAGAGAAAGACAAGAGCGATGGCGCGAGAGAGAGAGAGGGAGAGATCGATAAATCTGTGCGCATATTTCGTTGCGTACGTGGCTCTGGCGAATCTGGCGAGGAATTTCTCTCCTGCACCAGCGCTACACAACTGCGACCGTGCGAGTTGCGGTGAAACACAAGGCCATCGCTGAAAGCAGAATCTATGAAGACGGTGCCACCGTACACACTGCACATACATACACGTAAAATGACCACGGCAAAGACGTCGAATGATGACATGACGACGAGGGACGAGAGCACACGCGCGCAGCAATCCGCACTCAGTTTGTACATGTCGGGCCTTGCACTGCAGGGGCCGTGAGCGCACTGGATGCAACTAGAATCACCAACGTATCTACATTTACATATACATATACATATGCAGATGTGTATATGTACATTTATAGATATATAGATATTGATTTATTTTGAACTGGGGAGGGGGGCCCAGGGGCCCCAGAGTGCACTGATTTCTCTTCCGGCCGTATTGGATCCAGCGGGGGTGCCAGGACCCGTCAAAGGAGGGGAAGGGGGCCCGAGAGACGACCAAGAGGGCGCCACGATGGCCCAAGAAAGCTCCAAAAGAGCCCAAGACCGCTAAAGGTCTTGGGCTCTCTTGGAGCGCAAAACCCACGTGCGAGTTTATGCAAATGGGATGCAGGTCTTTGAAACAAAGGGTCGCAATCGTGAGACAAGACTTGGTTGTCCCTCAGCGGCGCGGGCTCCATGAGCCGACAGCCGTCATTGCTCAGAGCACGACGTATGCATCTCACTGCGCAACCTTTAGCGAACGAGCGCAGGTGCTGGACTCCTTGTTGGCCGCCGCGCCTGTAGAAGAATGTTTGCTTGGCGCCCTGCCAACGATCAGGTCGAGGCAGTTGCGCCCCCTTTTTGGGGACTGAACAGATCCGTGGAATTGGAAAAAAAAGAGAGCCCAAGACCGCACAAGAGCGTCTCAAACTTGGTCCAACATGGCTTGAAGGCAGCCCAAGAGGGCTTCAAGACGGCCAGGGTGCCCTCAAAGGACTCCCATGAGGCACTCAGGAGGCGAACAAAAGTAGGTTATAGGTTGCTGGTGTTCTCGCTGTTTCGTGCTTCCAACGGTCCCAGACAGTCCATGAGGCCCCATAAATCAGCTCAAGACGGCCCAAGAGGCACCCAAAGAGGGCGCGTCGACGACGCAAGAGAGTCCCAAGACGGCCCAAGAATGTTCCAAGACGGCCCAAGAGGTGCCCAAGATTGCCCAAGAGGGGGAGCACGAACCGACAATTCGAGCCTTCCGCCCCAAGAGGCCCCCCAGGATGCCCCAAGAGGCCCCCAACAGAGCCCAAGAGGCCCCTCCCCCCAAGAGGCTCCACGAGGCGCCAAAGAGGTCCAAAAAGAGACCCCAAGAGCACCCCAAACAGCTTCCGTTGCCATTTTGACTCAAGCCGCTCCCTCTACAGGTTCCCTTCGCGAGCGCAGGCAATTCCACCGATTACCCTACCAGGCGCGATGCCAGGGATGCAGGCCTCCTCCATCTTCAGCTCCCTGTTCTGGAGCTCGGAGACCTCTCGGAAGGGCAAGCAGAACACCACCAGGTCGCCGGTCAAGCAGGTGGTCTTGCTCCTGCCGGATGCCCCTGGCGTCGGCGGCTGCGGTGACACTTCAGAGCTCATCGACATTCGGGACGGACGAAAGGGGGGATTGGGAAAAGGGGGGGTTGCGAAATTTGCTGCATGCAGCTGGTTTCGGCCTCGCCGAGGGGCCCATTCCTCGATACGTAGCCGCCTCCGGCGCCGGGAGGCGCCGGGAAAATCAGCTACATGAGCTGATTCTCAAACCCCCCCTTTGCTATCCCCCCCTTTCGCCCGACCCGAGACATCTGCAAGCCGACCGTCATCGTCACCCTGTGACAAGGTGTGGTGGTCGTCGTCCTCCTCCTCCTCCTCCTCCTCCTCCTCCTCCTCCTCCTCCTCCTCCTCCTCCACTGAGTGACTGACTCGTGGCGGACGGTAGGTTATCCTTGCAGACAGAGCGGGGGGATCGACGCTTCAGCAGAGAGGGGCGGGGCACATTGAGACCTTGCTGGCCTGCAGTTTTCACCGCGCATTGCTGCTACCAGTACGCACGGCGTGTGTGGGCGTCTGCACCACTGTCGACACAAGAATGGTAGCACGCAGCACGTGGCCTCGATCTGAACCAAAGGCCTGTACCGCCTCGGCGTGGTGGCGGCGACCCGGCGCAGCGGTGGCGAACCGGGCAATGCGTCCGTAGCTTAAGCTGACCACGGTTTCAACACCCCCTGGGGCCCAGCGCAGCAGTGCCAGAGCCTCGCGCAGCCATGTTGCGCGCACGTTCTGTTTTAGGAAGCTGGGGCGTAAGGAATGCGCCAGAATCGCCGCGTTGCAGGAAGCACGAAAGCGAGGCGATGCCGTCTCAACTTCTCTGGCTCCGGACCTCGTCCGTGACGGGGGTGCTTGCCTCCTTCTGGCAGGGACTGCATGTATCCATCAGATGGTGTCCTGGCCGTCTCAGGACGCCTGCCCTCCTCCTCCTCCTCCTCCCCCTCCTCCTCCCCTCCTCCTCCTCCTCCTCCTCTCCTCCTCCTCCTCCTCCTCCTCCTCCCCCTCTTCCTCCTCCTCCTCCTCCTCCTCCTCCTCCTCTCTCCTCCCCTCCCCCCTCCTCCCCCCCCTCCCCCTCCTCCTCCTCCTCCTCCTCCCCCCTTCCTCCCCCCCCTCCTCCTCCTTGCTCCTCTCCGACGGCCCAGCTGGCTTTCAGACCCGCGGGCCCGCGGGCCCGCCATCGCGGCTCCCGGCGTTCCCGAGGCGGTTTTCCCCAGGAGCTCTCGCTGCAGAGCTGCGGGTGACGCCCGGAGGATTGTCAGTACGGACTGCGGGGGTGGACAGACCCCCCAACAGTGACACGTCGATTAGTGAATTGTCCTTTTTCGGTTCTCGAGAGGGCGCCGCGGCCGTTATTTTCCAGGCTCGCGCCCGCCAGGTTTGGGCCTCAGGTCGTTTTCACTAAACCACGTTTTACTAAAGGGAGGTCTGTCCATCCCCGAAGATTGCGGGCCTGACTCTTTCTAGGCCTCCTAGGTGGGGTCGGAGTAGATGGGGTCGGAGGATCGCTCCGCATCGCCGATGCATCGCCGATGCGGCTCGATGCGGAGCCCGAGTTGCTTCACGTCGGCGTTGCCGTTGCATTGCCCACGTCGACGATGCATTGCCAGTGCATCGCCGATGCATCGCCGATGCATCGCCGATGTATCGGCGATGCGGCGCGATCCTCCGACCCCATCTACTCCGACCCCATCTAGGAGGCCTCTACTCTTCCAGCGTGTCGTGAATTATCCTGGAGGTGCGGGGAGGGCGGGGCGGGGGGGAGACGTATGAGGATCCCGGAGGGGAGGACGGGGGGTCGGATGAGGAAGCGCTCTGAACCATTCGCGGCCTCAGGGGGTTGGTGGGATTGGGGCGGCTGCGCTCAGCCTCCACCCGTCGGAGCCAGAAGCATCGCCTCTTGAATCCGAGCTCGGGTTCCCGTTCAGTCGGCCAATGACCGACGGGCTGCCGAGTGCCTGTCCTTGAATGCGAGCACGGTTCTCGTATCATTGTTATATCGTGTCCAAGGGGCCGATTCGGATTAGTTCCCTGCCGGAAACATGTATTATCCCATTAGTTGTCTCTCTCTCTCTTTCTGTTTCTTTCCTATCCGCCTCCTTCTCCCCTTTTTGTAGAAATCCCGAAGCTCGGTTGTTCAATATAATGATGTTCCATGGTTGTACAACCTGACCGCATGTTTATTGATCGTGATGGTGTTAGCTGAGGATCCCATCGGCAGGAGCAGGACTAGTGCCAGCGCTCTTCTCTTGGCTCAGGCTGCCCTCGCTCTCATCTCCTTCCTTCTTCGGTTGCTGTGCTACGCTTTGGGCTTGATCCGTTTCACCCCACTCTGTGCTCCAGGCCTCCGCGTGCAGCTCTCTGACGATTGGTGAGGGGATCGGCATCGATTGTAAGCCTGCGTTGCCGTCGGTCCAATGTACATATGATCGTACATTCCAGTTGTCGATCCTATGTTTCCCTCCGCGTTGGTTGCGCTGTGCGCTGCGGTAGTTGGCCCAGCCCACAGGTATCCCGCATGATGGGGAACACAATATTCATGCGATTGTCTCTACACGTGATCGTATATTCCAGCTGTCCACCCTGTTTTTCCCTCCGCGTTGGTTGCGCTGTGCGCTGCGGCAGTTGACCCAGCGCACAGGTATCCCGCATGATGGGGAACACAAAGTTCAGGCGCTCGAAGTCGACACGGTAATCGCAAGTTCTAGCCTTCGAATGTAGGTGCCTACGTTGCACTGCTTGTCGCCGGCTGGCCAGAGGCCATTTGATGCAATTGTTAATTCTTGAATTCGAGCTCGGGTACTCGATCTGTCGGCCAATGACAGACGTGCTGCCGAGGGCCTCTCTTGAAATACGAGCACGTTTTTCGCTATAGCTACACCGTGTCCAAGGGGCCGACGCGGATTCTATCCCTCTGCAGGAAAAGGAGCACCCCAAACGGCCCTCCAACATTGCCTTCCAGAGGCTTCCAAATCGCCTCCCAAACATGGCATAACATTGCATTGCATTGCATCGCCCGGCATGCCGTGTCTGTGCACACCATGTAACGCGGTAGCATCGTTCTTCATAAGAAACATAGCATGAATTTGCTCAGCGTAGCATCCCATGTATTATTATAGCATGTCTCACCACAGCATGGCATGGCATGCAATGCGCACTGTAGAGTATTTCATGCGATTGCATTGCATATTGCATCGTACGATTGCGCTTTATAGCGTAGCATCTTGTCTCATGGCATTCCATAGCATAGTGCAACATGGCGCTGTAGCGATGTATTGCTCCTGGCCAAGAACTTGGCGACAGATCACTGGTCGACCGGTGGATGAGAGCAGAGGACGAAAAGAGGCAGGAGGAAGCAGAGAATTTGGACTTCATTATTCATGACCGCCTTGTTGCTCTCAATGCGGTCAGCACTCGATCAGCTAGAACCTAAGCGCGCGCGAAGCGCGCGCGTGGTTCTAGCATGTATATATAAGTATAAATTATATATAATTATACTTACACATATATATACATATATATATCCACATGCATCGATTCACATGTGTATCGTCTTTCTTGCTTCTCCTCTCTCATCCTCTCCCCTCTATCCTTCCTCCCTCCCTTCTCTCTCCTGGTGTTCCTCTCTCCTGCTTTCGTCTCCTCCCTCCTCGCTGCCCTCCATCACCCCTCCCCTGTTGTCTGTGCTTCCCCCTGACGTGTCCTCCAGCTCGCGATGTCTCGGCTATGTTTCTTTCTATTTCTCACTCTCTCTCTCTCTCTCCCTCTTTCTGTATCTGTCTTTCTTTATTTATTTCTCTCTCTCTCTCTATGTATATAAATGTTGTTCTGGCTATATCTCTATATACACACATATATATATACATATATATAGGTGTGTGTGTGTGTGTGTTCATCTCTCTCTCTCTCTCTTTATTCCTGTATGTGTTGTGTGTGTTGTCTCTATCCCTCTGCCTTTCATTGTGCCATTGGTGTGTTGTGTCTCTCGCTCCCTCTCTCTCTATCTCTACTTCTCTTGCCCAGTCTGTGTATATATATATATATGTGTGTGTCATGCATCTCCTCTCGCATCCTCCCTCTATCCTTCTTATCCGCTCTCTCTCTCTCCATTTGTATGCGTACGCGCATTATTCCTTTATCCCTCATCCTCTTCTTCTTCACTTCTTCTCTTCCTCGCTCATCCTCTGTCTCCGGGCCCCGGATGATTCGAAGTCGACCTTCCAGTTTGTTACCCATCTGATTGGGGTCCGTGGCCCTGGAATTCAACGATTTTTCTTTGTCCTCCTCTCCTCTCCCAAACCAGCAGGGAAGGTATCGATCTGGCGGGCGGGACCTGGGAAGGCGTCGGTGTGGCGAGCGGTGGAGAAGGGCAGACTTACCCACTCAGCCTCTCGTTCATCGGCGAGCGTCGGCTTGACGCCCTCTTGCCGGTCCGCACGGAGTAACATCGGCTATAGCCAGGGCCCCGGTGAAGGGGAGCCGATTAGTGATTGGGCCCCGAAGTCCCCTCAATTGGCTGGAACCACTAAGCCAGGTCTGCCGCAGCTGGTGGCTTTCGGGTGACTGCAGATCCCGTTAGTGTAGTGAGGCGGGGGGGGCGTCCCTCAGTTTATGATGTTCCAACCTATTTTAGCTTTGACCGCCAGAAAGAATTTGGAGCACCAGAAAAGTGCCGCAACTCGAGGGCTTTCACGTGTCGGGTCCTTGGAGACACTCGCCCGACATTGCTTCGACACTCTTTCGACACTTTTCCGGTGGCTCGAAATTAGTTCTGGGATGTAGTCCTTGAGTACGATGGGAACAACATCACCCTCGGTACGCATCCCTAAACCAGGTCCCATGAAACCCAGTCCTGCCAACGCAATCTGTTTTGTTTTTGCTTATACATATATATATACACATATGCACAAAAAACGGGGTGCTCGGTCTCTCGCCAGGCCTACTCCGCCCAGACTTGGCCCCTCCTGAGTCTGACGGGATGCTACGTCCGTGCGGAGTGCGTCCGCACGGAGTACGTGATCTCCGTCGTCCAGATCAGCACACCTGCTCTTAGAGTGCGCGGACGCGGGCCCTGTCAAGAGATGTAAGGCCGGCGCACCCTCCTCCTTCTGACAAGCATCCCCTCCTCCCCCCCCCCCCCAGGGTTTGGACCCAAGCGGTGATTTGGCGAGGTCGTGGACCGTGTTCGGTTTGGCTTCGGGCTGCGGCGAAGGCGGAACGAAGACAGAACGAGGGAGGACGAACGCGAGACGACAACGATACACACTGTTTTGGTCGAGCCCTGCCCTGCCCCCGTTGTGCGCGCCTCCAGCTTGCGCCACCGCGACCTGAGCCCCACTCGAAGCGTGCAGTCGGGCATGCCACTCTACAGGAGGAATCTTCAAAAATAGTCGAGCAGTCGTATGGGAACGATGTTTCTATGTTTGTTTGGCAATTTTGTTGCATTTGTTTGGAATGTGTTTTGTTTTTCGTCCAATCTCTTCCTGCAGGAGGACATGCCTGGCCTAGTCGAAGCGGCGCCGTGCCTCGCCGGGGCCCGTCGATGGGCCGCGCGGGCGCGCGCGCGGGGGCCGCTCGAAGGGCCCAGCGCGCGGGCGCGGGCGCCGCCTCGAGCACTGCCGCACGGGAGGCGGGAAAGGGGTGTGGTGTGCAGGGGTGCGCGGCCCCTGCTCGGCAGCGAGCCCGTGGGGGGGAAAACGAAGAAGTGGCGGGCCTTCGCAGGAGGCTCGGAAGTCCCCCGGCCCTCCGAGAAGTGTTCTCGGCAGGCCAGAGTCCTTCCGAGAAGCCGCGGCGCCTTCTAAGAAGGCCTTCTCCTCCTAATTCCCCCCTCTCGCTCGCCGCCGAGAATCTGGCAATGCCATCTATCATAGAAAAGGTCGCCACTTCCACGATTGGCCCCACACCCCTCTATGCCACACCCCTCTTTCCGATCTCCGACGCGCCATGGGGGAGCGATCCATGGGGGGGGGGAGAAGCGGCATTCTCTGTGCCCTGAAAAGGGGCCCAAAACGGGCACGGACGGTGCACGACTTGCCGTTCCCGCCCATTGACCCAGCCCTCTTACATGGGGTCCGAGTATAGACGGGGTCGGAGGATCGCGCCGCATCGCCGATGCATCGCCGATGCGGGTCGAAGCGGAGCTCGATTTTCTCCATGCCGACGTCGCCGATGCATAGGCGATGCATCGGCGTGCGGCGCGATCCTCCGATCGCGTCTATATTCGGACCCCTCCCAGGAGGCCTCCAATCGACCGCCCCCCCTCAATCCTTGCAATGTCCCCAGCATGGACAGGTGCTGCCATCTTGAGACATGTCACAGTAGCAGCAAATAGATCATCAACAACCTATATATATATATATATATATAATAGGCTGGCAATTTCACGCGCGCGCACGAGCGCGCGCGCGGGGAGACGCCGCCAAGGAGCTAGCATCCCGGCGCCAGCGCGTCGCGCGCGCGCGTTCTGCGGTTTGAGGCCCGCAGGGCTGGGCGAGCATCTCGAGCCCCCCAACCCTTCTGTCTCTGTCCCTGTCTCCCTCCTCCCCCCTTCCTGCGTTCCTTTTTCCGGTTCCCCTTCCTCCCTGGGGTTGTGGTCTCCCCCTCCGTGCCCCCCCCCCCTTCTCTGCGGGCCCCAGCCCGCTCGCGCCGCCCCCGCGAGGGGCGGCCAGTCGCGCCGACGGCGCGCCCCTGCGCGCTCGCCCCGCGAGCCCCGGCGTTTCTCCGCCCGGGCGGGGGTCTTGGTGGTCCCCAAACGTGTAATTCGGGTGGTGAGTTTTGGGCGATTCGGGTAATGGTTTTCGAGCGCTGGCTGGCCCGGGGGGCGCAAAACCTCGTGGCGACCGCGTGTCCCCAAACCCGGTGGCGACCCAGAATTAGTTTTTGGGGGAATCGGGGTCACCACCGGGTGTCTCACCACCGGACCGCGCTGGTTTCGAGAGTACGCATTGCGCAAATGTTCGTATAACGCGGCCATTCTCGCGGATCGAGGGGCCGTGTTCATGTACATAGCTGGGCGCGTACGTCCTTTGTGGGCTCCCTATACCCGCGAGCCCCGGCGTCTCTTCGCCCGGGGCGGGGGGCCGAGACGGCGCAGGGCGGCCCCCTGCTTGCAGAGAGGCGAGCTCCCTCGGCCGACGGCGGGGCGCCGGCGGCCGGGCGCCGGCGGCCGGGCGTCGGCGGCTGGGCGCCGGCGGCCATGTGCCAGCGGCGGGGCGCTCCTCCTCGCTCCTCGCTCCTCCTCCTCGCTCCTCCTCCTCGCTCCTCCTCCTCCTCCTCCTCCTCCTCCTCCTCCCCCTCCTCGCTCCTCCTCCTTTTCGCTCTCCTCCTCCTCGCTCCTCGCTCCTCCTCGCTCCTCGCTCCTCGCTCCTCCTCCTCGCTCCTCGCTCCTCCGTGTGCCAGCGACGGGGCGCTCCTCTCCTCTCCTCGCTCCTCCTCCTCCTCCTCCTCGCTCCTCCTCCTCCTCATCCTCCTCCTCCTCCTCCTCCTCCTCCTCCTCCTCCTCCTCCTCCTCGCTCCTCGCTCCTCGCTCCTCCTCCTCCTCGCTCCTCCTCGCTCCTCCTCCTCGCCCCTCCTCGCGCAAATTCGTCTCTCTTGCGCCAGCCCAGCTGGGGGCGCACGCCTTTCCCATGTGTTTTGTGTTCTGTAGTTATTCACGTATTTCGAGGCGTTCATGTTTGGTTCATTTGCGAAGTAAGAATTGGGTGGGAAATACGCGCGGCCGGGCGCGCCGATTTTCCAATTTGTCAATGATTTTGCTGAGGTAAAACAGTTGCAAAGAACATATAGGAAAATAGATAAGCGACGCACCTGCGCCACACCCGCGCTTATTTAACACATGGATTTTTCGCTTATTTTAGATAGCCTCGAGAAAGCGCACCTACCTTTCATGTGCATTTTACCTATTCGCCCACGCCAGGCCAGCGCAGAGCTGGAGTCGGCGCAGCCGGCCCGGGCCAGGGCAGGGCCGGGCTGCCAAGAGGCCAGAATAGCCTATGGGAAATCAATGTGTGTCGCTTTCTCGCCGTTTCGTTTCCGATGGCCTTCCGACACCTCAGGATGGCCCACGATGGCTCCAAGAGGGGCCCAAGAGGCCTCCAAGACTGCCCCAAGAGCGCTCCAAGTCCAAGAGCGCCCCGAGAGCGCCTCAAGAGGCGATTTTTGGGGCTCCCGAAGGGAGCCCTGATACTCTACTCCCTTGTTTGATCGATGTCTTCCAAGATGGTTCCAACAAGAGCATCCCTAAAGCTCCCAAGGGCGCCCCGGGAGGGCCCCAAGAGGCGCCCAGACGGCTCCAAGAGGCGCCCATCGGGCCTCCAAGGGGCTCCCAAGATACCCTCAAGAGGCATCAAGAGGATCCCAGAGGCACCCAAAACGCTCAACGACGGCCCTGGGCCCGCCAAGATGCCCCCCCAGACGCCCCAAGAGGCCTCTAAAAGGCTCATTGCGTCGGCCAGGGGTGTCTGAAAAGTGGGTTGACCCGAAGAGCCCGAAAAACCCGAAAAGCCCGAAAACCCCGAAAAGCCCGAAAAGCCCGAAAAGCTTGAGGTGCGAGGATGTATCGAGCGACGGCGCCCGAGGATATCTCGAGCGGCAAGCTTTTCGGGTAGTTTTTGCTTTTCGGATCATTCGGGCTACTCGGGCTACGCTGGCTCGACCACGAGGCGCCCGAGCAAGATGCACGAAAGCCTTCCGTGTGTCTTGCTCTTGGGCCCCTCTTGGGCCGCTCCCGCGGCCACGCCGGGGCGATTTTGGGCCTCCGGGGGTCGATCTCGGAGCCATGATGGGGCCATATCTTGGGGCTCTTCCGGGCCGCTCCGGGGGCCACGCCGGGGTCATTTTGGGCCCTCGGGGGGTCGAGCACGAGGCGCCCGAGCAAGATGCACGAAAGCCTTTCGTGTGTCTTGCTCTTGGGCCCCTCTTGGGGCGCTCCTGGGGCCTCGCCGGGATTGTCTTGAGCCTCCGGGGCTTGGGGCCCTTCCAGGGCGCTCCGGGGGCCACGCCGGGGTCATCTTGGGCCCTTCTGGGGGTCGACCTCGAGGCGCCCGAGCAGGATGCACGAAGGCACGACGAACGGCGACGACGACGACCGACGGACGGCGAAGACGACGACCGAAGGCGACGACGGCGACCACGACGAACGACGACGAACGACGACCACGACGACGACGAAGAACGGCGAACGACGAACGACGACGGCGACGAAGAACGACGAACGACGAACGACGACGGCGACGACGACGACGAAGAAGACGACCACGACGACGACGGTGACGACGACGACGCCCGTCTTGAAGTTCCGTTGGGGTTTTCAACGGGGCGTTCCCTGACAAGCTTCGTGGACAAAGGGGCGCTTCTCGTTGTTGGCCGGTCAGGTCTTTCGAATTGCCCTTGTATTCTTCGTTGGGAGTTGAATCTGCGATTTCCGCGGGCGCGGTTAGAATGTAAGCGCGCGCGTAGCGCGCGCGCGCGCGTGGTTCTAGCTCTTTAGTATTCCGCTCGCCCGACCCGCCCGCCCGTTAGGGTGCGCGTCCGATCCGGCCCGCCTGTCAGGGTTACGCGTGCTCGTTGCTTCGAGCACGCATCATATTTTAAATTCCCGCCCGCTTTTCAGGTTGTTCTGGCTTTTCTGGTGACCTGGGCGCCCATTCGGGCTGTTTGGGCTACTCGGGCTACTCTGGCCAGAGCTGCGAGGATGTCTCGAGCGGCGGTGTTCGAGTTGTGAAGATGTTTCGAGCGGTGGGCTTCTCGGGTTTTTCGGGTCAACCTGGCACTTTTTCTGGCTTTTCCGGCTTTCGGGCCAACCCAGTTACAGACACCCCTCGCCGACGCAGTGATTGCTGACAACAACATCCGAGGAGACTCCGAGAAGCATTCAAGAGGCTTTTGGCTCGTTTGTTCGCCCTCCTCCTCCTCCTCCTCCTCCTCCTCCTCCTCTCCTCATCATTCGCTTTCTCCTCCTCCTCCTCCCCCTCCTCTCTCGAACGAAAACGACTGTCCCCCACAGTGTTCTTACGCTTCCATCGTTGTCTCAACTCGCTTGGGCGTCGATTTTGGATGAGCTGGTGGGGATGCGCGAAGCGGCAAGAATTGACCAGTTGTCGTATCCGTTGGAGGTTGATCGTCCGCAAGCCATGGTGAGTCACCAGGGTTTGGATTAGTGCACCCATGCGAACCAATGAACAGGAGGGACGTGGTGAACGTCATGAAGATGCATTGTGGCGTCACGGTGGGTCAGCTGCTTGACTACATCACCGATTGTGCAGCATGCGAACAATCATATTACAGCGACGTTGCAGTGATTGATGTCAGTCTTGCTTGGCTGGGAAGAGCACTGGCCCTGATGCGCGCACGTTAGCGTCCAGCACGGTGTCATACAAGTGACAGTGATGCAGCTCGTATGTGTTGCTTCAGAATTTTCGAATGGTGTGCCAGCACATGTGAAGACCGCTTCGTGTAATTTGGTGGATGGTGTCTGGCCAGGCGAGCGCTTCACCACAGCGTTCGGTATGCATCGCGAGATCTGACACGCATTGCGCCAGCACTGTGCTTTTACGATTCCACGCGAGTTACCGCCCGAATCCCCAACTATGTTTTGCCTGAGCGTGCCCTACTAGTACTTCTTCTGAGTAAGCAACTCCCCTCCTCCCCCTCCCAATCCGGAAACATTCGGGACTGACAGATGCAATGATAGAGTTTGGAGCTGGTGTCCGGCGTCGGGAAGGCGACTGCGCCTGGTCCACCTGCGGCATGCTACCTTCCGTCTCGAGTGGTTGGATCGTCCATCTCGTCTCCCTCTTGTTCCTCATCCGGCGCCAGGTTGATCCGCGAGATGTTATCTTCCGTTTCAAGCGGTGGGGTCGTCAATCAGATACTTGTTACGTGATCTTGCCCACAGTCCAGCAAGTGGACCATTGCATTCAGCAGATCCAGGACTCTTGTAGACTTGTTGGTGGTATGTTGCACTTCGTCTGGCCTTTGGAGACTACGAACGTATGGCTCTCATAAGTCGATGGGTTGGGGCGGGGTGTGAAAGCCGTTATGAGGCCGCGAGTTCAGGGTTCGCAGTTGGTCGGAGGAATCGTGAGGACGTTCCACGCGGGAGGCGTTGGTGTGGTGGTTTTGCTTATCGAATGCGTTTGATAGACATGTATGGTCTGTTTGAGATGTTTGTGGTTGTTTCGAGTTTGTGGTCTCAAAGGGGCAGTTGTGTGTCCGAGCGACAAGTAGAATAGCGCCACTCCTCGCTTTGACCTTCAGGGGAGAGGTCGATAGTACAATTGGCACTTCACCATCGCAGTTTGTTTGTTGTTGTTGTTGTTGTTCTTGTTGTTGTTGTCGTTGTTGTGGTTGTGGTTGTGGTTGTGGTTGTGGTTGTGGTTGTGGTTGTGGTTGTTGTTGTGGTTGTTGTTGTTGTTGTTGTGGTTGTGGTTGTTGTTGTTGTTGTTGTTGTTGTTGTTGTTGCTGTTGCTGTTGTTGTTGTTGTTGTTGTTGTTGTTGTTGTTGTTGTTGTTGTTGTTGTTGTCGTTGTCGTTGTCGTTGTCGTTGTCGTTGTCGTTGTCGTTGTCGTTGCGAGCGCGGCGCATTTGCGCATGTGTCTACGCCATATCAGGACACTTACCGCCAAGATCTCTGTGATCCGATCGTTTGTAGGCTTGTCTATTTTGCCGGAGGCTCCACAGAGAAGTGCTGCAAGATGTAAACGTTCGTAGGGTGGACGGGAACACGTCCAGCTGCCCACAGCAGACCCCGTGAGCGCGCCACCGCGCCAGCGCAGCAGGGCAGCGTGAGGGAGGTTGAGTGAAAGACGGGTGTTGCAGCTTCTCTTTGGCCCCTTTGAGCACCCGCCGGGAGCCGCTTTGATCCGATCGGGAGGCATTCAGTGGTGTGCGGGTGGCGCATCCTGGGAGGCACCTTGAGGGTCTGATGGGCATTCAGGTGGGCTTCTTCGGGAGCCTCTGGGGCTTGAGGGCGTGTTGGGAACCTCGGAGGCAATGCTGTAAGAGAAGGCTGCCAGGGGCAGCTCGATTTCCGGCCCCCTCTGTACCGTCTCGAGGGCCTCTTGTGCCGTCTTGGAGCCCTATTGGACCATTGTGGGGCCCTCTCGGGACCGTGTTGGGCTGGACCTTGTGGACCATCTTGGATTTCTCACAAGACTGAAAGGGCCAGCATGTCATTATACGTCAAGACCCTGGAAAACACGGTTTTGCTCCAGAGGACCTTTTGGACCGTCTTGGGGGGCTCTTTGGGCCGTCTTGAGGGGCTCTTTGGGCCGTCTTGAGACCATACGAGGCCATCTTGGGGGCCCTCACGGAGCGTCTGTCGGCCTTCTTGGGATTGCTTTGGAAGCCTTCTGGCCGTCCAGGAGCGACCTTGGTTCCTCCTCCTCCTCCTCCTCCTTCCCCCCCATCCTCCTCCTCCTCGTCCTCCTCCCCCCCTCCTCCTACTCCTGCTCCTCCTCCTCCTCCTTCTCCTTTGGGTGTGTGTTCGTTACTGTGTGGGCTGTCTTGGGCGTGTTGTTTGGCTGTGTTGTTTTCTTATGTTATTTCAATGCGTATGGTGTTCTTGTGTTGTTTTGTGTTATTTGGGGATGTAATGACCCCATCGGGTACTGCCTCTTCAGGAATAACGCAAGTCCAATCAGTAAATTGTTCTGGCAAGTTGCAGCAAGCTGAAGAACTCAGGAGGGGAAAGGAGGGAGGGGGGACCTGCGGACGTCGCGTGCGGCGCAGGGATGGGGTCCGCCCTAGGATACACGAACGGAACATTACCAGGCAGCAGAGAGGCATTATACTACGCCCCAGCCTTCAGAAGGCACGATGCCGGATTGCAATCGAACGCGCGAGTAGGATCGCAGGATACGTATCCGCCAGAGTTGGCGGTCTCGGGGACAATCTCGGAGGGGATGGAGGCGCCCGGGGCCTCTTCTAGTGCCCCTTTTAGTGCCTTTCGTTTGGCCGTGTTAGGGGCCTCTTCTCAGGCCCTTCTTGGGATCCTGGGGGCTGTCTTCGGGCGATATTGGGGGCCTCTTGGGCCTTCGTGGACGCTCTCAAGGTTGAAAGCGCTCAAATGCTAACACAATACTAAACAAACATACTTGGGGCCGATTTTCAGTTTTCGGCCGGCTCGAGGGGCCCCCAAGATGGCTCACCAGACCCAGGTGGCATCTCAGGGCTCAAGGCATTATCGAAGTTAGGATTCCGAACCATGCTCCCGAGGGTTCGAGACAATTCGTGTGGGGAGTACGGTAGGCGTCACGAAAGTGCCCAGGAGCGCCACGAAATCCTGGAAATGGGAGGAGTTGGGACCCTCCAGAAGTATTTGAATACAACACTCATGATGGGTTTGAGCAGGACCTCCAGACAATGTTCTCAGTGTTTTCGGCACGGTGGCGGATGCAGTGGAGGCTGTATTGGGCGCAGGTTTGATTTGCAACACGTGCAACACGTGTGTTCTTTCGTTTGCCCGAGGAGCTCGCAGTTCCCAAGCGAGCTGCCTATGGAGCACTATTTGGTGCCACGTTCCTATGGTCACTGGCAGGAGAAGCTGCAGGTGTAGTCGCATTTGGTGGGTGAGGCATGACGAACGATTTTGCCGACACTGTGCGACTATTCTCGGTTGAGCGTGCGACCCTTATGTTGCTCTGTGATTGGTAGTAGCAGACTGGGATTACATTGGATGGCTCGAGGACGCATGTGTCGTCAGAAGGTCACGGATATCATCAGTTGCTTGCCGTTGCTTTGCGCCAGTTCGATCGCAAGCTGGAGCACGCGCGCCTGAGCAGGAAGCGAACATAATCCTCAGCCACCTCCTGCTCCTTCTTTCAGGAGGGAAGAAAACATATATACACAAATACTTGTCGATTCCCAGGACATGGAAGACATGGGAAGTGGAGTGGGAGGCGAACCTCCAGGACACATGGCAAAGATTTGGAACCCTGGGATTTGTGTCTATTCATTTGTGCGTCCCTGGGCCCCATCAGAACTGCAGGAAGGCCGCGCGGCTGCGAAGACCCGAGGGCAGGCAGATGCACGCGAGGCCAGGCTGAAGATCGTGCAGGAGCAAGGGCTGAGGTGAGCGCAGGGGCGAGGGGAGAGCGAAGGGCGAAGGGGAGGGGAGAGGCGTGGGGAGGGGAGGGAGGGGAAGAATGAAGTCGGGCCAGATTCACAAATAGCCAACAAAATAGTCTGGAGACGATTTGCTGACTTGTTTCGAATTTTTTTAGGCATGTTTTGAATATCTTCGGCAAACAAAAAACGCACGTAAGGGAGTCATGCCCGACCGAAGGGAAGAAGGACGGCGGAGGGCTCCCACGGGGCAGGTCGAGCAGAGCCGCCCTCTTCCTCTGCCACCCCGACCTGGACTTCCTGCTCCACGACTCGAAGTTCTGGGTCTTCACCACCGGCTGGCAGGAGGGGGCAGGGCTCATTCGATTCCTCCGATTCGATTCGATTCGATTTCGATGGCTTCCGATTCCGATTCGACTCGACTTGAGATTCCGACTTGGGCTCCGATTTCTTATTGGAGGCCTATTAGCCTGCCGATGTCTGCCGATTGGGCGGCCCCGCCCCCTCTCCTAGGGGGGC
>CAUYUJ010020226.1:128564-131064 GCA_963575745.1 Prorocentrum cordatum
GGGAGGAGAGGGAGGAGGAGAGAGGAGGGAGAGGGGGGGAGGGGGGGGAGGGGGGGAGGAGGGAGGAGAGGGAGGGAGAGGGAGAGGGTGGACGACGAGGCGGGCAGGTGGACTCCAGGGGGTGGGAGCGGCGGCGGACGAATCAGGAGAAGGAGGCGGAGGAACAGGACAATCAGAGCGTGAATTACCTACCCCGCTTTCGCTTCCAGGCAAAACCAAGCCATGCCACGCGCCTCCTCGTCAAGCGGCCTGACCAGTACAGGCTGCAATTTGGCATCGTTTGGTATCTCTCGGAAGCGAGGGTGGTCAAAAGCGAGGTAGGTTTGTTTTCCCCCTAGACAGAGGCGTTTGCATTTGTCTCTGCGGCGTTGCCCTTACAGTCTTCCACGCCGGCCTCGCCTGCATCTGTCGCCGCAGGATCCAAGGCGGATCGCTGACCTTGACGTGTTGGCCGCTGCCGAACGCTACAGGCTCAGTTCTCGAAGCGTGCAACAGAAAGAGACCAGGGCGGGTGCCCTCCGGAGGCGCGCCGAAGCCCCGCGCGACCACTCGGGCCGATTTTCGCTGCGAGCGGGCGCTCCGCACGAGGAGGACATGGGGACCGACGAGTTCATGGCGCTCATGAACCAGATGCAGTTTTGCCCTGTACGTGCCGTGCGTCACCCCATGGAGGTGCTCCGCAGTCCCGCGCTGCACTCAGAGCGGGCACGTGTAAGGAGAGAGAGAGAGAGAGAGAAGACATGTAGAGAAATAACTGTAGAGAAGAGGGGAAGGAAGCGGCGTAGGGAGAGGGGGTGGTAGAAGTGAGAGGTAGAGAACGAGAGAGAGAGGGAAGAGAGATAGGGGCGTTGGCTTTGCATGTTTTTTGAGCCGTTTTGGGACTGGACTGCCTATGGTCGGGTGCCGGGGCAGTGTTGGAGGCCTTCGGGGTGGTCCTTGGCCATCTCGGGAGGTTCCCGTGGCGTCTCGGGGGTCGCCTCGGGCGCCTCCTGGGGCCCCATGCTGCAGGCCGAAGAGCTTGCAGAGCTAACAGGCTTACGCCGTGTTACGAGACCTTTAGTAGCAACACGCCATGAGAACACGCATGACGTGAGTCAACATCAAAGGGGGCGGTGCAAGGTGTGGCTGTTCAGTGCCGCAAAAAAAAAAACAGTGTTCGCCGAAAGTGCCAGGAACGCGAGGAATGCGGTGTTGCTTCTGCTGTTTTTGCTGCTGCTGTGGTGCTCATCCTGTTCGTCCACCAGTGTTCTCTTCCCGTGTTCTTCTTTATGTTCCTCCTTCTTCTCCTCCCCGTGCTCCTCCTGTTGCTCCTCCTGCTTCTGCTCCTCCTGCTTCTGCTCCTCCTGCTTCTGCTCCTCCTGCTGCTCGTCCTACTGCTCCTGCTGCTCCTCATGATGTTCCTCCTGCTCGTCATGCTGCTCCTCCTGCTGCTGCGTCTCCTCCTTCTGCTCCCTCTGCTGTTCTTGCTACTGTTCCTCCCCCTTCTCCTGCTGCTCCTTCTGCTCCTGCTGGTCCTCTGCCGCCACTCATGCTGCTCTTCGTGGTGCTCCTCCTGTTGTTCTTGCTGCTGCTGCTCCTCCTGCTGTTCATCCAGCTGCTCATCGTGGTGCACTTTTCCTGCTCCTGCAGCTGTTCCTGCTGGTTATCTGGCTCCTTCTCCTACTTTTCCTCCTGCTTCTCCTGCTGTTTTCTCTGATGCTGCTGCTCATGTGGCTGCTCTCCCTGCTGCTCTCCTCGCTGCTGCTCCTCCTGATGCTCTTGTTCCTCCCGTGTACCTCCTGATGCTGCTCCTCCTCGTGTTCCTCCTCCCCATCTTTCTCCTGCTCCTCCTGATGCTGCCGTGCGCTTTCTCTGGTGTTCCCCCTCCTGCTCATTTTGCTACCCTTGTTTGCTGATTAGGTGTTCCTCCTCCCTGCTCCTGTTGCTCCTGCTTTTGTTTCGCCTCCTGCTGCTCTAGTTATTATGTTGTTCCTCTTGCCGCGCCTATTCATGCTCGTCTTGCTGCTCCTTTTGCGGTTCCTCTTGCTCCTCCTGCTGCTCCTCAGGATGCTTTCTCATGCTGCGCATTACCCTCCTGCTGCAATCCTGCTGTTGCTCCCCCTGCTGCTGCTTCTCCTTCAACAGATACAGCTACGAGTATTAGTATTATGACTACGACTACTACTACGACTACTACTACGACTACTACTACTACTACTACTACTACTACTACTACTACTACTACTACTACTACTACTGCTGCTGCTGCTGCTGCTGCTGCTGCTGCTGCTGCTGCTGCTGCTGCTGGCTGCGCTACGACTCACGACCTGCGACTACGACTACTACTGATAACTACTACTACTACTACTACTAACTACGACTACTACGACTACACTACGACTACTACGATGACGACTACTACTACTACTACTACTACTACTACTACTACTACTACTATTACTACTACTACTACTAACTAGTACTAGTTCTACTACTACTACTACTACTACTACTACTACTA
>CAUYUJ010020226.1:136064-196064 GCA_963575745.1 Prorocentrum cordatum
TTCCCCTACTTCTAGTGATTCTGTTCGTCGTCCCCGCCAGTCGTCGTCACCGCCAGTCGTCGTTATCGTCGCCGTCGGTCGTCGTCGTCGTCGTCGCCGCCGGCGGTCGTTGTCTTCGTATTCGCCGTCCTTGCTGGTCGTTGTCACCGTCGTCGTTTTCGTCTTCGTTGCCGTTGTCGTTTTCGTTGTCGCCGCTGGTGGCCGTCGTCGTCCTCGCCATCTTCGTGGCATACTGTACCCGTATTCTTATCACTGCTAGTACTGATGCTACCACGACTCGTACCATGCCCGAGCCCGCCACGTCAACGCAATCCCCCCACGGCGGCCAGCGCACCCCCCGTCACGGGCGTTACGGGGGGGAATCATGTTGGGGAGCTTTTTGGGTGTGTCTTCGGAGTTTCTTGGGCGCGTAGGGCTCCTTCGGGGGCATATTGGAGCTCATGCGGGGGGCGAATAGAGATCCTTCTCCGCCAAGTCGATCAGCGAGTCTGCCCGTTGGGCCCTTGTGTTCTTCGGGGGGAAATTGCCGCCGCCCTTCTTGCGGGTTGCACCCGCGGGGCTGGGTCCCTTTTCGCGAGAGGGTGTTTTGCCAGCGGTGGTTCGGTGGGTTGTTTGAGGCCTGTAGTGCGCTATGTTGCTGCCGCCTCGGGTTTTGTCAGGCTGCCTGCGAAGGCTGCGGAGAGCACCCGGAAACAAAACGTAGGGGGCGGCGATTCTGAAATGCGCGCGAGCGGAGAGGGGTTTTGGAAAGCTACGGAGACCCTTCCAGGCAGCTAACGGGTATTTTCGCACGCCCTGACGAGCCGAATGCACAGTGGCGGATGGTCATTGCGCTTGGAGGCAGTGGAGGGAAAGGGTTAGAAACATGTAGTTGCCATTGAAGTGGCACGGGTCCAGGTGGCGGTCAGATCGTTCCTGATTCATGGTTTGCCCAGTAGTTAGTTGCAGGGATCAGTTTGACCCCCTTGCTTACCATTGTCGTGGCGTGATTGCTTTCCAGAGGCCGACCGGTCCAATGCCTTCTTCATGGAGTTGGACGGTATGGAGATGACCAAGCGAGCAATGATCAGATTGAGAAGGTCTTTTGTTTTGATTGTAATTGCTATCACTTCGTGAGCGCGGTGCTCGTGTATCTAGTTGTTGACATCTGTGATTTGGGCACACCGCGTGCTTATGATTTGCGCCAAGATCATTGGATCTTGGATGTTATGACTTTAAATTGTGATGTTTAGATGTACCGATCTTGCAGGCCGATTATCTGCATAATGTTTGCACGACGTGGACCATGTGCGGAGTGTTGTGTTGCATCAGTGGTTCTGGAATTAATGGTTTTGCTACGTGACAATGAACCTCGGCGAGGCTAAAGTGGCGCTGGCGCATGAAGCGGGAGGTCCCGTTCTTGGCATACCCACGGCGTGTTGACATTCATCGTTTGTCTGAGGACATTTGCTTGGCAGCATTGTTGCATGTCGCAATGTTTCCCTTGGTATTGGACCAGGCATTGCCATGTATGCGGTATGGATCGTGGTCCAGATCAGCGCTGTCGCATTCGCGCTGGCCACACCGGATCCAGAGCCGCGGTTTGTCGCTTGCGTGGTGTCAGAGTCGTGGTGTCACCTGGACGCTGGGAGAGGTCCTGGTTTGGTTTAGAATTGTGGCCGTTCTTCTTATATTCATCCTCCTGCTCTTGCCGCCCCTCGGTCTCGTCCTTCTCGGTATCCTTCTGGTCTCTTTCTCACCTCCTCACAATCATTCTGCTTATACTTCCCGCATTCTTGAGGACAGACAGGCCCAGACTCCATCCAATCCGAGCCTCCTTCAATTGTGGAGCTCAGAGTAGACTCGCCGAGTCTAGAGTGCACCGTTTCGGAATCCTGCTGGATCGATCAGAAGTTGTTGCCTCCCTTGCGGGGCGAGGACCAATATGAAGACGAAGATTCTGCAGCAGACTCTGACATTGACGAGCCTGTTCATTACTGAGAGGCGATGGGCGACCATGCACTCACATGATTCGTTAAGTAATATATTATGGTTGAGGATTGCAGATTGTAGATTCTTGAAGTTTGTTGCGTGTTGTCCTCATTCGATGCTTCGTTTAATGCACAGTTTGGCCGACAGTTCGCATGTTAGAACGTCGGTGCGATGCGCATGAATAATTAGGTGGCCACATCGCCCACATTCGATCATGTGCGTATTATTGAATCGACAGTTACTCTTCACATGCATGCTTGATAATATGTTTCCTGCTCGGCAGGCTCGAACATGTGTCTATCGGTCTACCGTTTGGGTTGTACCGAACCGTGTACCATCTCACCAGGTGACGGCGAGATCGCTCCCGACGGCGAGATCGCGCCTTGACCAGATGACGGCGAGATTGCTCTCGAAAAGAGGGCTAGCAGGGTTGCGTCGGACCGTGCTGGCCACCAGTGGCCGAATGCGCGCCCAAATAGATGTGAGGTTCCGCGCTTAAGCGAGGGAGTGATGAATTGAACACAGGGCGTTGATCGTGACGTGGCAGTCTCAGCTGTTCTACGCGTTATTTCTTGAGCGAGTGAATCTGGTCCAAGGAGTGAGTAGAGCATGCCAAGGTACGGTAGGGTAGAGTAGGGCAGAGTAGAGTAGGGTAGAGCAGAGTAGGGTAGAGCAGAGAAGAGTAGAGTAGAGGATAGTATACTAGAGTAGGGAAGACGTAGAGTAGTGTAAGCGCAAAGTGGGGTAGAGTAGAGTATGTTAGGGTACGGTAGGGTAGAGTAGAGTAGGGTAGAGTAGAGTAGGGTAGGGAAGGGTAGAGTAGAGTGGAGTAGAGTAGAGTGGAGGAGCGTCGAGTAGAGTAGAGTAGAGTAGGGTCTAGCACAGCAGTGCCCTAGTATACTCAAAGAGCTGGATCGAGCCCTAGTAACATTATATCAGGGCCGGCGCCTGGCTGGCGCGGGCGCTGACGACAGGTGCGCCGCCGCTGACGTAGTCGTCGTCGTCGTCGTCGTCGTCGTCGTCGTCGTCGTCGTCGTCGTCGTCGTCGTCGTCGTCGTCGTCGTCGTCGTCGTCGTCGTCGTCGTCGTCGTCGTCGTCGTCGTCGTCGTCGTCGTCGTCGTCGTCGTCGTCGTCGTCGTCCGTCGTCGTCGTCGTCGTCGTCGTCGTCGTCGTCGTCGTCGTCGCCGTCGCCGTCGCCGTCGCCGTCGCCGTCGCCGTCGCCGTCGCCGTCGCCGTCGCCGTCGCCGTCGCCGTCGCCGTCGCCGTCGCCGTCGCCGTCGCCGTCGCCGTCGCCGTCGCCGTCGCCGTCGCCGTCCGTCGCCGCGGCGGCGGCGGCGGCGGCGGCGGCGGCGGCGGCTTCGTCGCGGTCGTCGTCGTCGCAGTCGTCGTCGCCAGGAGGGGTTCTGCACCCCCCCATACATTTTCCAGGGGGGGATCTGGACCCCCACCGCTAATTTCCCTGAGGGGGGGGGGGGTACACTTTCACCGACGAGGGGGGGGTGCAGACCCCCCCATTCCCGTTAATTCTTCCCCGGGGGGGGGGAGGGGGATGGGGGTTCTGGACCCCCATGGGTGCTTCCCGGGTGTGGGGAGGCGGGGGGGGGGGGGGCTGTGGGTTGGGGGGAGCTTCGGGGGGGGGAGGGGGCCCATGGTCTGCGACCCCCCTTGGGAGTTCTTTTGGGGGAGGGCGAGCGGGCCCCTGGTTTCTGACCCCCCCCTTGGGCCAGCGGCGGACGGTGGACCGCGCCCCCTCGTCGCTCCCGAAGCCGCCTCGGAGCCGCCAAGTAGAAGGGGAAGTCCTCCCCCCCTCCCGCCAAGGGCAGAGCGCTTCCCGTCAGTTTTGGACAGGACGTGGCCTGACGAGATGTGCGGTACACCTTAGGCGATGCTTAAGAAAACTTAAGTTTTCGGCCAGAGTCTCGAGTATTCTTAATTTTTCAATGTAAACCCCAAGATTTTAATAGAAATGTTGGGTTTTATTCCATTTCTGAGACTATGAATTTCTTAACCCATGATTTCTTAAGCATTTCGCAGGGTGTACGCATGATTCGATCAGGTCGGCGGTTTGTTTGGACGCAGCCCTGTTGATGTTCTGGAAGCAGCAGCGCACGGAACACCACTGTGAGGGGCGCTGCATGGGAGAGAATCGGGGAGGACATGCCGCGTTCATTGCTAGAACGCGTGATGTCGCACGGAACAGCTCCAGGCAAATTTGGGAACGAACATGTGTTGGGCATGACCATAGCCGTTTGGCTGAAATTGTTGTTATCCAGAGCCATGCAGCGCCACGAGTAGATGCGTTCTCCGCGATGGCCCATGCCCTGGATCATTTGCACTCTGCTTGGGCGGTGGCCGGACATCACAAAGTATTGTTGCGAGTTGCTACTAATGGTGTGATGTTGAATTGGTCACATGCTTACGCATTGCCCGAAATCATGCCTGATTCGGATGCGCTTATTAGTTAGAAAGTGATATCATGGTGTTTGCAGCATCATGTTGGCGACGTTGACATAGTCTCAAAGGGATACATAAACTCGCGCTGCAAACGTAATCCCATGTGCTATATCGTGTACTGTTATGCATTGTCGTCTTCACCCGATGTCAATTTGATGTGGCAGGTGGAGCAGGCGGTCAATTGGGAGGCGACCTGCCATTGTAAGCAGGGCCATCCTCAGTGTCTCCATCCATTTGATATATTCATGAGTCTTGCGCGCCGGTCAAGAACATGTTCCGTGGTCCCTTGGGCACGTACGAATGTCATTGTTCATTACATGTGTTGACCACGTCAGGCGTCTTATTTTCATCGTCGGGATCCCATCCTCCCTCTGGTGCGGAAACATCCTCACGAATGTAGAATGAAACTTGCATGCGTGTTATGAGATCAACGCTGCTTCAGGACAGCGCCATGGTGACGCACACGGATCGGTCAGCATCATTGGAATCATCACGAGGGCCTTGTGTACTTGTATTGTGTGTTGCCTGCTCGCATCGGGCTGACAGGAGTCGAAGGTCGTCTTGGTGCGGTTTGGCCACGATTACGATCCTGAGTGCGCACTCATGGATGAGGCCCCCAATCGACATAGTTGCACGTGTCATCCAGATGTTCATCATAGTCTTGGCTTCCATTTGGGCTCTAGAAGGCAGTGAGTTGAAATGCGTGTCTTGCGTCGAAGCGTGCAAAGTGCCTTGGGAATGCAGGGAGCGTTCGAGCAAGACGGAAACTGGGCCATGGAGCATGTCAGTTGCACGCGAAAGTCATTCAATCTCTTCCTGGTCATCCTGTCCCGGCAACCTCCCACCTCATGCTCCTCTCTCTTCCGTGCATCTGGCAGCGCACAAGCATCCCAAGCCTCGGCAGAGGCGAGGCAAGACTGCACGACTCCCTCACTCGCCAGCGTCGCACTCCTCCTCCTCCTGCTCGTCCTCACTCGCACTCGGAGCCCCACATCCTAGAGCCCTCTGAAGGCCCTGCGCCCTCCCCCCAAACAAAGGAGCGCCTGCCTCCGCCCTCGAGGCCGCCAGCTCCCTCTCCCGAGGCTTTGCCCGGGCCCTCGGCTTCCGTGGGCCGTGTATACTGGGAAGAGAGTTGGGCCCTTTCCTCCTCCTCCTCCTCCTCCTCCTCCTCCTCCTCCTCCTCCTCTTCCTCCTCTTCCTCCACCTCCTCCTCCTCCTCCTCTCTACTCCCTCTTCCACCTGCCCCCCCCCGGGGTTCATCCTTCTCCCACGGCGGGACCTGTCGTCCACAGTGCCACACGTGAGTAACCAACGCATGGTCCCACGAAAGGGTGTTGGCCCTCACAGGTCAATCGTCTTCGAACAGACCCTCCTCCTCGCTCCTCCTCTCCCTCCTCCCTTCTCATCCTCCTTCCCGCATCATTCTCCCCCTGTTCTTCTCTCTTCTCCTCCTCCTCCTCTTCCTCCTCCTCCCTCATTCCTCCTCATCTTAGTCCTCCCTCCTCCTCCCCCCTCTTACTCCTCCTTCCTCCTTCCTACTCCGCGCGGTGCTTGAGGGACGTCGTGGTTGGTCGGCGCGTCGTACATGGGCGACCTTTTCCAGCAAGGCAACGAGCCAGGCTCTTATTCGTCGTTCGCAAGGTGGTATACCCATCGTGGGCGTTTTGCTGCTATTCCACTCACGATCATCTTCGTCAAGGCCCGTCCCAGAATGGAGGTCGTAGTATGCTCCGCGGGCTCCGAACCCACTCGAACTCTCCTCCATGCCGCCTGGGCGTACTTCAATTTGCTGGCAGGGTTGAACCTTGGTACCTTCACATGCTGCTGTTTGACAGTGTGCAGTCTTGTGAAAGCTCTGGTGGTCGGCCATTGTGCCGCTCTCCGACGTCCATATCAGTGACCTCTTCTCAAGTGATGACTTGGTAGTGGCCAGCCTTGGTGAACGCTCTGGTACTCGGCGTGTTGTCGCCCTGCATCTTCCGTCTTACAGTACTCCGGATTTCGTAATAAAAGGGAGGGGGTCTCATTTCGGGGGGGGGTCTCTTCCAGGCTATCATCTCTGGAGGGCCTGGGGGGGTCTGGGGACGATGTTTTGGAGGGCTATCTTGGAGGGCCCTGGGGACGATGTTTTGGAGGGGGGGGGGGGTCTAAAACTTCTCGTCTGGGAGGGTTGAGACCCCCTCCCTTTTATTACCTGGAGTACGAGAAACCATGTGTGTCCAGTCAGTTGCGCAGGCATGGCGGTACTGCGGTGGCTGCGCTCATCGTGCACATGAGATTCCTTGTTTCGATGCGGTTTCCATCTGCTCGTTGCCGCCGCGACTTCCTGTTTGCCTCATCCGCTGCAGCTTGGCGCTCGCTCACGCCCGCCGCTCGGGGCGGCGCCGCCCGTTGCGCCGGCCTCCCCGGCACGCCGCCACGGCTCCGGCAGCGGGTGGGCAGCACTGCGGGGCCTTCTCCCCTGGCCACGCGGAGCGCGCAGGCTCGGCAGAGGTAGTAATAGTAATCGTAGTAGTAGTAGTAGTAGTAGTAGTAGTAGTAGTAGTAGTAGTAGTCGTAGTCGTAGTCGTAGTCGTAGTCGTAGTCGTAGTCGTAGTCGTAGTCGTAGTCGTAGTCGTAGTCGTAGTCGTAGTCGTAGTCGTAGTCGTAGTAGTCGTAGTCGTAGTAGTCGTAGTCGTAGTCGTGTCGTAGTAGTAGTAGTAGTAGTAGTAGTAGTAGTAGTAGTAGTAGTATAGTAGTAGTAGTAGCAGTAGTAGCAGTAGTAGCAGGAGTAGCAGGAGTAGAGAGTAGTAGTAGTAGTAGTAGTAGTAGTCGTAGTAGTCGTAGTTCGTAGTAGTCGTAGTAGTCGTCGTAGTCGTAGTAGTAGTAGTAGTAGTAGTAGTAGTAGTAGTAGTAGTAGTAGTAGTATAGTGGTGGTGGTGGTGGTGGTGGTGGGTGGTTGGTGGTGGTGGTGGTTGGTGGTGGTGGTGGTGTGTTGTGGTGGGTAGTATAGTAGTATAGCAGTAGTAGAGTAGTAGTAGTAATAGTAGTAGTAGTAGTATTAGTAGTAGTAGTAGTAGTAGTAGTAGTAGTAGTAGTAGTAGTAGTAGTAGTAGTAGTAGTAGTAGTAGTAGTAGTAGTAGTAGTAGACTGCATGCGCCGCCCGCCTCGCCCGCTCCTGCGGCGCCGTTTCCCCCTCTCGGGGGCCCACGGCGGGTCGAGGCGTGGGCCCCCTCTCGGGGGCCAGGGACGCGTGGCGAGGCCCGCGCGGGTGGCCTGGCCACGTGGTCGCACGGCGCCGCGCGCGCGCGCTCCTCCTCCTCCTACCTCCTCCTCCTCCTCCTCCTCCTCCTCCTTCCCGGAGCGCGGGGTGGGTCAAGGTCGAGCTGGTCGTCGCGCACTTCCGAACGGGGTCGCGGCACCCGCTCCGCGCGCCCGCCGCGGCGGCGGGAGCGGCAGCAGCTCAGGCGCGGGCGCTTCCACGGCAGCGGGCGGCTCTGCGGCGGGCGGAGGTGCGGGCGGCCCGCCCAGGAGGCGTTCGCGCTCACGGTGGTCGCCAGGGAGTTTGATTCTGGGCCTCCCAGATGGGGTCGGAGCACATGGGGTGGGAGGATCGCGCCGCATCGCCGATGCATCGGCGGTGCGGCTCGATGTGGAGCCCGATTTCCTCCACGTCGACGGCGCCGCTGTATCGCCGATGCATCTGCGATGCGGCGCGATCCTCCGACCGCATCTACTCCGACCCCATCTAGGAGGACTATGAATTGGGCGGCCGCAGATGGTGACCAGGTCACGCTGCACTCGGCGGTGCATTCTGGGGCGCGGGGCCCGGCTGAAGAACGCCACTGGCAGCAGCTGGCCTTGATACAGCATTTTTCCACGAGGTACATAAGCTGACCATGGCCCACAGTAGCGGTTCGGCCAGGTCCCTGCTCGATCGGGCATACGGGGACAAAGAAGCCGTCGGCGAGCTTGACAGGGATCTTTTCTCGGCGGCGCTGGAGTAGGCGCCTGCGCTTTCGCACCACGGGGCGGTGGCCGTGGGCCGCAGGGCTCCCTCGCGTGCTGGGTCGGGTGACGAGCCGATTTCCGCCGAGGGCGCCGTGTCTCAGGAGCGCGCCGGGGCAGAACCGGATGTTGCTCCGTTTCGGCGGTTGCCTGAGTGACGCAACGCGGACCGAGGTGCAGCACATCTCGCGTGAGCGCGCCCGCGGTCACCAGGCGGAGTCACCGGAGGACAATCTCAGGCGTCGCCGCGCAGTTCATCCGGCCCGTGGGTGGCGGGCGCGTTGTGCGCATCCGTGCCCGTCTGGATCGGTGACTGCACCTTTCCTCGCTGGTGGACAACCCGTACTCGCCACAGTTTCGCGCGAATGTCCAGCTGCAGTCGGTCCGCCAGCACGCAGTCCGGCTAGCTCGCGATCGCGCCGTCGAGGAGCTGTGGCGCCGCCCTCGGGAGGACCCCCCGGCATATGACGCTCAGCAGGCGGCCGCGCGGGCAGACCGCAGCTGGCGCCTCCTTGCCCAGGTCGCGCTGGGGTGGAGCAGGTCGATCGCTGCCGCGGTCAACGGATCCGGGGAGGCCGCGAGGCACCACGGCGCCATGGCAGACGCCCTGCGCGACCACTGGAGCGATGCGTTCAGGGCCAAGCCACTCGACGGCGCATTTCGGCAGCAGTGGCTCCGGGAGCAAAGGCGGGCGAGTTCGGAGCGCGGCGTTCCAACCCCAGGCGGGATCCCGTTTGGCGCGTGGCAGGAGTTTGGGGAGGCGGCCGTCGACGCATCCATCATTTGAGAGTCACACAGGCAGAGTGCAGCTCCAGACGCGGCATCGGCCATCCAGCACGACCTCCCAGGGCACAACGATAGTCTCACGGAGTTTCTGCCGAGGGGCTCGAAAGCCACGAGTCCGGGCGGCACGTGCGGCCCCTCAGCCTGGTAAATTTACAGCAACGGATTGTTCGCAAGTTCCGTCCGGCAGCGCCTCGAGCCCCCACCCGCGCGCGAAGCGTCTCCAAAGCAGCGCGGGTCCATCAGGAGCCGTTCCTGTTGGCGGACATCGTTCACGCCGACGGGGCGGCACAGGCAGCGACGCTCGCGGCGCAGGCAGGGGGCGGCGGCGCGCTCCGATCTCGCGTCTGCGTCTCCACGCGCAGGGCGAGGTGCTCTCTCGGGCGCGCTGGCTGCCACAGGGATGCTGACACCCATGCTGCAGTAGTTGCGTTCGCCCTGCCACCCAAACCGAGGCCGCCTCGCGATGGGGGGGGGGGGCGAGGCTCAGAGCGTGAATGACCTCCCCCGCTCTCGCTTCCAGGCAAAACCAAGTCACACCACGCGCCTCCTCGTCGAGCGGCCTGACCCGCGCAGGCCGCAGTTTGGCGTCGCTTGGTATATCTCTTGGAAGCGAGGGTGGTCGAAAGCGAGGCAGGTTTCTTTGCGCCCTATAGAGGTCCGCGACGGTTTCCCTGCGATGGCGGGCATCCGCCAAGGCTGCCCACTAATGATCTCTATTGCTCCTCGCGTCGGCTGCAGGCCGGCTGCTCCGGCGCTTCGGCTATGGGCCCTTCCCCGCGGCGGGGCGCCGAGCCTGCGCGGACGACCTCGCAAGCGGGTTTGCGCGGGAAGGGGCTCTGCCGCCGCGGCTCTGCCCTCCAGGCAGCAGCCGTGCGGCTGGCTCGTGCCCTTTTCTCACGGTGGCCGTCATACACTCCAGGCGATGCTTAAGAAAACCCAAGTTTTCGGCCAGAGTCTCGATTGTTCTTAAGGTTTCAATGTGAACCCTAACATCTGAATAGACATTCTGGGTCTGATTTCAAATTCTGAGACTATGAACTTCTTAACCCATGATTTCTAAAGCATTTCGCAGGGTGTACAGTTTTATCAGCAGTAGATTTGCATCGTTGCCATAGGGGTGCGACCCTTTGTTGTGTTGGCCCCTGTCCATTTTGGGACGGGCCTGAACATGGGCGGCTGGGGAGCTTCCACCCAGTAAGATCTTGAGTGCTAGCCGCCCCCCAAGCTCTCGGCTGGCAACGTGTCCTTCTCCTCCTCATCATCCTTCCCCTGGTCATCATCATCAGCTTCATCATCATCCTTATCATCAGCAGCAGCATCATCATCAGTATAACTACCACCATCACCATCACCGTCATCACCATTCTGGATCGTCCCCCCCCGATCATCAGCAGTGGCCGCCGCGGGGGGATACAGAGTTTCCCAGTATCGTTGGGGGTCCCAATCCGTCAATCAGTCCCCGCAAAAAATGTACGATCCCGTTTGTTTGGCGTGGTGTGTGTGTGTACAAAACTACTGCGGTCAATGATTGGCCTTCTGTCCTGTGAGGGCTGGGTATCTCCCGCAATCGTTCTGCTGTTCTCCACCTTCTGACTGTCTCAAGTTAGCCGTCTTTCCTCATGACTTCCCGCGCGTTTGCCCATTGCGTCAGACAGAACCCATGGGGCGCTGTATGTCTGAAGTTTTCTGTTCGACGGCCCACTGGTCTGGATTCCAGAGTCTCTGACTTGTGATCGTGAGTTTGACTAGCATTCTCTACCAGGCGTTCCCAGCTGGTTGGATCGCCCACTCTTTGCAGTCGACCACGTTCGTGGCTTGTCTCTCCGCCATTCGTCTCTCAGCTGTCATCCTTCTGCCACACATTTCGCTGAACATAAGGACATGGAAGGGGTAGCCCGGAGCTGCCACACGGGAACCAACGCTCAGGGTCGCAATCGCCCCTCCCGTCCCTCCACCCACACCCGCGGCAGTCGCCCCGCTGCGACGCCCCTCCTCCTCCTCCTCCTCCTCCTCCTCCTCCTCCTCCTCCTCCTCCTCCTCCTCCTCCTCCTCCTTCCTGCCTCCTCCTCCTCCTCCTTCCTGCCTCCTCCTCCCCCTCCTCCTCCCCATCCTTCCTGCCTCCTCCTCCTCCTCCTCCTCCTCCTCCTCCCCATCCTTCCTGCCTCCTCCTCCTCCTCCTCCTCCTCCTCCTCCCCATCCTTCCTGCCTCTCCTCCCCCCCCCCCCCCCTTTTCCTCCCACCGCAGGTGCTCCTGGAGGCAGGGCGTCCCCCAGCCTGCGAGCGGCGTGCAGGAGCGGGGGTCTTCGCCGCGCGGCCCCCCACCCCCCCCCTGCATCCCATCCCTCCCTCGCTCCCTCCCTCCCTCCTTCTCCTTCTCCTCCTCCTCCTCATCCCCCTCCTCCTCCTCCTCATCTTCCAGTCCTCATCCTCCTCCTCCTCCTCTTCCACCTCATCTTCTACCTCCTCTCCTCCTCCTCTCCTCCTCCTCCTCCTCCCTCCTGCCCATCTCCTCCTCCTCCTCCTGATCTTCCACTCCTCCGTCTCCTCCTTCTCCTCCTCATCTTCCTCCACCTCTTCCTCCTCCTCCCCTCCTCGCTCATCCTCCCCCCCTTGGGTCCACCTCCCCGCTGGGTCCTCCTCCTCCTCCTCATCCTCCTCCTCCGGGTCCCCCCATCCACCCCGTGGGTCCTCATCCCCCTCCCGGAGTCTCCTCTTCCCTCTTGTGTCCTCCTCCTCCTCCTCCTCCCCCTCGCTCCTCCTCTTCTTGGGTGCTCCCGTTCCTCCTCCCCCATGGCGCGGGTCCTCCTCCCCCTCCTCTTCCTAATCCTCCTCCTCCTCCCCTCCTCCTCCTCCTCCTTCTCCTCCTCCCCTCTCCTCCTCCTCCTCCTCCTCCTCCTCCTCCTCCTCCTCCTCCTCCTCCTCCTCCTCCTCCTCTCTGGTCCTGGGGAGGAGCAGAAGGAGTTCGGGGGCATCTAGTGGCGTCCAGTGAGTATCCCTCCCACGCCGATCCCGGCCAGACCCGCCCTTTGCCCAGGAATCGGTCGGCACGCCCCCCCGTGGCCAAGCAAGGACGGGGGTACACGCCGAACTCTTTGCCTGGGATTGGCATGGCCAGGACTGGTGCGGGTGGAGAGGTGGCGGCCGCTTGCTCTCGTGCGCAGCCCGGCGAAGTGTTTCCAGAGGGCCCGTGCGCATGCGAGCGGAGCACGGCACACGAGGCCACGGAGGCAGAGGGGTGCGAAGGATCGGGGGTGCCCAGAGGTGGGGGTTGGGAGGAGGACGAGCATTGCCTGGTTCGTCGCGGCCTCGTGCGGCAGTCCCGTGCTTCTGCGTAGCCCTCCATCCCAGCTCGGCGTTGTACGTCTCCCGTTGAGTCGTGTGGCCCTCAGTGTGTAGTTGCAGTTTTCCTTACCCCCCAATCCACCCTGATCCTCTTCAGCAAGTTAAGTTCAAGGGCCCTCCGCGTGACCAGGGAAGATAAGCTTGTCGTGTGGGTGAGAGGGGCAATTAGCAGACGGGGAACACAGCATATCCAAGGCAGATGGTTGCGGAATTGATCAACCTCATCCGGAGGAAAGGAGGAGGCGAGGGAGTAGGAGGGAGGAGGATGGGATATGAACGATGACGGCGTGTTTGGCATCGTTTCGATTTGTTCAGCCCAGGGATACCAGAGTCTCTGTACTCTCCACCTGCTCCATCCGACTCTTCGTTGCGTGGAGTTCACTCCAGAACAACGCCAGCGCTTATCATCCAAATCGTTGTTGCGCTTGTTGTCGGTGATGTGTTGTTCCCCACTGCTTCTTAGCACATTCGGGTTCGGAGTCCCGACTCCATTGCCGCAACACCACAGTTCAGGTAGTACGTCTCACCCTTGTTTCGTTCCATGATTCCATACTTATCGCGCCTCAATCTGCAGCGTGTACCTCGTGGACATATCCGAGGCGGTGTGTTGCCCTCTCTCTCTCTCTTTGAATGTGCCTGCGTGTGTTCGATCTTGTACGCAGTCACTAGCGAATTGCAATCTACATGTGAAAGTAGGGTCTCCACACACACACACACACACACACACACACACACACACACACACACACGCACATCGCTCAGTTCTAAACTCCTATGTGCGTGCAGGCGCGGGCACTTTTACACAGGCGTTTGACTGCATGTGCGCGGCATGTGCCCACGGCATCTGCGAGCCGTTCTTGTGTGGATGTCCTGTTGTGCATACGCGCTTGGGTATGTGCAGGGTCGTGTGCCTTGTGGTTGGTGCACCCGTCGTCTGCACACGGCGACCCACATACCCGCAGATGCTTGCACATGCGGAAAGCGTGCCGACATCGCAGAAAGGGTAGCGGCACACGCAAACACATGTTTGTGCGACCTCCTTGCTGATGGCCGCGCGGTGCCGCACATGCACTCACATGCGTTGACACGCGCGTCCGCACATGCTCTCACATGCCGACGCATGTGCCCACACATGCTCTCAGAGCTGTCTTGGGTCCCCAGAAGTGCCTCCGATGCCTCGTGGCCTTCGCAGATCTTCCCTGGGCCAGACGGGGCTCCAGTGCAGCACACGTTGGGAGGACTTGCGCGCTTGACTTCCCCACTGCTGGCGTGGGTAGTTCTTCGCCCGAGGGTCACGTCTGTGACGTATCAAAGAACCCCTAGCCCGAGTAATATAGTGAAAACGTGGCCTCACTGAGGTCCCCGTCTTTGCACCAGGGGTAACAATCCTGGGCGGTTTGGCTTGATACATCTGCAGACCAGGCCCCCTTGTATCCGCAGTGCGCTTGGTCCCCCAGCTTAGGCCGCCTCCCAGAAGAGTCTGGGTGTTCTTGCCTTGCTGATCATGTGCCGTCGGATATCAGCGACGCGACGGAGGGGGAGGGGGAGGGGGAGGGGAGGGGAGTTAAGTCGGGCCTGTCCCACTACAGGGGGGAAAAGGAGGAGGAGGAGGAGGAGGAAGAGGACAGGAAGATCAGGAGGAGACTGGGGGGCAGGCCAGGAGGAGGGGGAAGTCAGGAGGAGAAGGAGGAGGAAGAGGAGGACCGCGAGGACACGGACCGCTGTAAACCCAGGGCGCATCGACGATGTTGCAGTACATCCTCCCGGCAAGTTTCTTTGTTTCACGGGTCCCTACAGGAATGTGTTCAAGAAATGCATGCCATCCCACCGACCCCCAGAAGAGGTAAGGAGTCAACGATTCGCCATTCATTCGAGCGTGATTGAAGATTATGTGGCCAGTGAAGTGGCCTTTGGCTTATCTTGCCACCATGCTTGGCTTGTGGGTCAGAGGCTTCGTGGGCGCCAGTTGGAGTCTTCTGGGAAGCCTCTGGGGAGCTCCTTGGCTAGCAGTTATGAGGCCTCTTGTGGACCTTTTGGGGCTTTTGGAGACCTCATGGGTTTCTTGAGGCTGTTTGGGGGTTATCTCTTGGACGCCTGCTGGCGGTCTTGGGTCTCCTTTTGCGAAGTTTCAGTTCGACTTCCCTCTTCGACCTCGTTTGGGGCCTTCTTGGGGCACTGTTGAGCCGACTTGGGCGCCTCTTAGATCGTCCCGGGTCCCTCTTACGCTGTCTTGGGCCCCTCTCGGGGGCCTCTTGGGGCGTTTTGGTGTGATCTTGGGGGCCTCTTGGGTCGTGTTGGACGCTGTTGAAACCAAGAAAGGCGAATTTGCTGAAAATGATGGATTTCTTATAGAGTTAGGAATGTGTTGTCCTTTTGGGGCTTTTTGGTGGTCCTCTTGGAGTTCCCTGGGGGCGTCGTGGAGGCCCTTTGGGCTGATTGAAGCCTTGTTGGGTGTTTTTGAGGCCTCCTCGGCGTGTTGGAACCCAGCTTGCGCACCTTTGGAGGCCACAGAGTGTAGATGTGGAGACTCCGGGAGCCCCAGGGGTGCGTTGAGGGTGACCCTCCCGCCCCCCCCTCTCTAATCGGATTGGGTGCCCCCGGGGGGAAGGGAAGGGGGGGGAAGGCGACAGCCAAGCATCCCACACGCCTTGTCACCCCTGGTATTCGGGGTCTGCAGATTCTCACTGCGCGAAGTGCCCCGCTGGAAGACAACCGTCTGGGAATTCGCAACCATACCAAACCACTACTCCTGAGAAGACTCAACGCTGCGAATCAGCATTAATGTTGCGTCCAGAAAATCGTGGATCGTGCCAGGAAATGATTCCTGGGACTTCAGCACGAATCAACGTGGCTGTTGTGCCGTCACAGTTCTAGATCGTGCTGGGGCATCATCCTGAGACGTCACCAGTAATAATACGTCAAACAGATGTCAACGTTTAAGACGAACGCGCGCGGCGCTAAGGCGAACGCCACATTTTGTGAAGGAACCACCCTCCATCCGTGAAGCATGATCAACCGAAAGCGTGCGGTACTGAGGCGTGGAGATCATGTAAGTTTTTAAGACACACGTTTGGCGCCCAGGCGAAAACCACATTTGAACACCACCCGTCCTTCATCCGTGAAAGCGTTGTACACCTTAAAGATGAATGTGCGCGGCGCAAGGCCGAGAGCCACGTTTTGAAAACCACTTGGCCTTCATCCGCGAAGTTGCTGCCAATTTGAAGCCTCAGGATCAGAGGTGGTGAAGTCGTAGGCGAACCGCCCGGCCTGCTCTACCAACACGTTTCAGAGTGTGTTAGGGAGGAGTTATCGAAGACGCCTACGGCGAATCACCGCCTCCCCCTGCCTTTGTGGAAGCGCCTATGTGGCCGAACGTTGAGGCCAGACCTGCCAAGCTATCGGACCATGTGTTCCCCGAATCGGTTTGGAAAGCCTTCGGGGAACACTTGGGCATCTTGCAACCACCTCTGGGCAATCTGGAAGATCTTTCCGAGTGGCCGGCGGGACGGGCCGAAGTCCCCGGGGGAGTCTTTTTGAAAAAGAACCAAATCCAAATGCGAAAGGATCTAGCACGCCATGCACCCTTGCGAAGAATCGACAGGAGGCGGCGGATCGAAGTAGCTTTAGGCGAATCACCGCCGACCCCTGCCTTTTTGGAAGCGCCTCTGTGGCCGAACGTTGAGGCCAGACCTGCCAAGCTATCGGACCATGTGTTCCCCGAATCGGTTTGGAAAGCCTTCGGGGAACACGTGGGCATCTTGAAGGTCATCTTGTCCCCTTGGAGGCCATTTTGACCCTTTCGGGCCTTCTTGGAGGACGTCTTGGAGGGCTCTTGGGCCGTCTTGGAGGCCATCTTGAGCGTCTGGGAGGCCTCTTGGGCCGTCTTGGGGGCCTCTTGGGGCCGTCTTGGGCCTCTTGAACAATATTTGGGGGCACTTGGGCCGTCTCGGGCCGTCGGAAGGCCGAGAAATAGCAAATGCCACAATCCTTCAAAAACTCTTGCGAAATCAATGATTTTGGCATTTTCGGGCCTTCCTGGAGGCCCTCTTGGAGGCCTCTTGGGTCGTCTTGGACCATCTTTGTGCGTGCCATCTTCGGCCGTCTTGGTGGGCCCCTGGCCCGTCGACGCCGTCGGAAGCCGTTTGGGGGGCCTCTCTGAGCCGACTTGGGGCCCTCTTGGAATGCTCCAGGGCCGTCTTGGAGGCCATCTTGGGCGTCTCAAAAGCCTCCTGGGCCGTCTTGGGGGTCTCTTGGGGCCGTCTTAGGGGGCCTCGTGGGCCGTTCTGGGGCCATCTTGGGGGCCTCTTGGGCGATCCTTGGGCGATCTTTGGGGGATCTTGGGCCGTACCGGGCCGTCGGAAGGCCGAAACGAAGCAAATGTCGAAATCCTTCAAAAACTTAGTGAACATCATTTTTGTTCGGCCTTTTTCTGACCTTCCTGAAGGCCCTTTTTGAGGCCTCTTGGGCTGCCTTGTGCCATCTTAGTGCCATCTTCGGCCATCTTGGTGGGCCCCTGGCCCGTCCGACGCCGTCGGAAGCCGTTTGGGGGGCCTTTTTGGGCCGACTTGGGGCCCTCTTGGAATGCTCCTGGGCCGTCTTAGAGGCCATCTTGGGCGTATTGGAGGCCTCTTGGATCGTCTTTGTGCCCTCTTGGGGCCGTCTTGGGGGCCTCTTTGGCCGTTCTGGGGCCATCTTGGCGGCCTCTTGGGCGCTGTGGGGGCGATCTTTGGGGCCTCTTGGGCCGTCTTGGGTCGTCGGAAAGCCGAGAAGAAGCGAATGCGAAAATCCTTCAAAAACGTAAGGACAATCAATGATTTTGGCCTCTTCGGGCCCTCCTGGAGGACCTCTTGGAGGCCTCTTGGGCCGTCTTGGAGGCCTCTGGGGGGCCTCTTGGGCCGTTTTCGGCCGTCTTGGATTCTCTTGGGCCGTATGGGAGGCCGTCTTGGACCATCTTGAGCGGACTTGGAGGGCAACTTGGACCCGTGGCTATCTTGGCGCCATCTTGAGCCGTCATGGAGGATTTTTTTGTTCCGGATTTAGGTCCTTCCCAGGGCCCCCGCGGGACGGGCCGAAGCCCCAGAGGGAGCTCTTAGGGAAAAAGAGCCCAAACCGAGATAGTTTAGCACGCCAGGCACCCCTTCGCACGCCTTGAGATTGACACCAGCACCAATATCGGCGGTGTGCCTCCACCGAGGGAAGACAATCCCGATCTCGGTGATGGTGGTACTATTCTGGCTTCCAAGGTGACCGAAGCATTGCCACGAACGCCGAAATCTAGGATCATCTCCCCCCTGTGGAGGCAAACCCCTGCGTTGGTGTTGGTGCCCATTTCCAGGCCTCCAACCCCTGTGATGAATCTCGGGCCTGGCGAAAGGGGGGGATTGGGAAAGGGAGGGTTACGAAATTTGCTGCATGCAGCTGGTTTCGGCCCCACCGAGGGGCCCATTCCTCGAGACATGGCCGCCTCCGGCGCCGGGAGGCGCCGGGAAAATCAGCTACGTGAGCTGATTCTCAAACCCCCCCTTTGCTATCCCCCCCTTTCGCCCGACCCGAGAATCGACAGGGGGGCGGCGGATCGAATGGCTTTCGGCCCCTCCCGCCACCGTGCCTTGGGTATTGCGAGCTGGACGTCTCGGGGGGGGCTACGCCTCTGCCTCTGCTCGGGGCGGCCGCTCCCGGAGGCCTCTCCAAAGCGTGCTTCGGGCGGGGTCCAGACGAGGGCTCCGCACGGACACTCGAGCCCTCCGCCCAGAGAGGTCCCCCCGGAAGCCCCGAGGGGCCCCCAAAGAAGCCCCCCAGGAGGCCCGAGGAGGCCTCCAGGAGGCCTCCGCCCCCAGGAGGCCCCCGAAAGGGCCGAACTCGCGGAATTCCGGGAAGAGTTCGAAGGAGTTTGGCGTTCTCGCCTTCTTTGCGGTTTGCCGACGGTCCAGAGCGGACCAAGAGGCCTCCAATATCGCACCAGCATTGCCCAAGAGGTTCCCAAGAGCGCCCAAGAGACCCCCAGAGGCTTCCAAGGCGGCCCCACAGCGGATCCCAGAGGACCCTCGCACGGCCAAAGACGACTCCAAAAATCATCCACGCGGCCCTACAGCGGCCCCGAGAGGGCTCCAGGGGGCTCCAAGAAGTTCACAAGAGGGTTCCAAGAGGACCCCAAGAGCTGTCACGCAAGAGAGTGCTCGCCTGACCGATGCTTGAGTGCTCTTGGGGCCCCCTCGGACGCCCCTGCGGCCTTCTCAGGGTCCTCCCAAGCCGTCTTCGAGGATCCTGAACGCTCCCGGAGGGCTCCAAGATGGCCGCAGGAGGGTTCCAAGAGGACCCCAAGAGCGGTCACGCAAGCTGTCTCGCGAGAGTGGTGCTGGTGTTGGTGCTGCTGCTGGTGGCGCTGCTGGTGCTGCTGCTGGTACTGGGGGCCGGGGCCTCGGCGGGGACACCCTCCCGGATTCTCCCCCATTTTTGGCCCACGACATGATTGATCACTTCGGGGTTTCCCAGGCTGCCCCCGCGCTGCTCAAGACTGTCCCTGCGGCCGCCAAATTCGACCAGAGCGGCCTGACAGGGCCGAAGACGCCAGAAAAATGGTTGCAAGACGGGTCGAGAAGCTCCGAGGATGTCTACAGAAGGCTCCAGGATGCGCCCCGAGAGGGGCCCAATATGCCAAAATTAAGTAATTCCCAAGGGCCCCAAAGAGACCCCAAGAGGCTCTCACAGGGCTCACATGAGGCCACAAGAAGCTCTAAAACTCGCTCTACGAGGCGCCCGAGGGGCATGCCAAGATGCCCCGAATTGCAGGCATCCAAGAATCCTCTGGCCCAAAACTCAGGCACAGTAGCCCTGCGGACAGAAGGCCATAGATGAGCAATTGGTTTGGCGACGGACCCATCCCTGTGCAGTCGTGTGCAGTGCTGGGCGCGGGTCTCTTCCTCGTACGCTTCCTCGTACGCTGCGAACAGCGGGGCAAGGCGGAAAGCTGGTTGCCGCGGGGCACGCGTGCAGTGGGTGCGCGGAACTCCTTGTGGGGCACGATCCGCGTGCAGGTCCGCGCGCGAGCACGCCCATGGAGGCCGCAGGGGGACCTCCTCGAAATGGGCACAGGGGCGCCATTCGAAGCTGTCTGTTGGTGTCACGGGCGGAGCTCGTGGGGCACGATTTTGCGTGACAGGTGTGCCGACGTGGGCGGGGAGGGCTTTGTATGAACCTTATCTCTGGGCCTTTGGGTGGTGCTACTTGTGTGCATGATCCGCGTGATGGGGTGTGCCGCAATAACCAGGGAGTGTGAGGGGGGGGGCGGGAGGCAAACCTTGCCTCTGGGACCGTGGGTGGAGATCCCTGTGGGCCGCGATCCGTGTGAGAGGTGTGCCGAAGTAGCCGGGAGGTCGGGATGCGAACCTTGCCTCTAGGGCCGTCTGTGGAAGTCTTTGCGGCCACGATCCGTGCGAGAGGTGTGCCGAAGTAGACCGGAGGGCGGGATGCGAACCTTGCTTCTGGGGCCGTCCGTGGAACTCTTCGCGGGCCACGATCCGTGTGAGAGGTGTGCCGAAGTGAGCGGGACGATGCTATGAAGCTCCCTTCTGGTGCCGCAAATGCATCCACTTACGGGGCACGATCCGCGTGAGGGGTCTGCCACTATGCGAACCCCGTCCCTGGGGACGTAGGCGGATCTCTGTGTGGGGCGCGATCCTTGTGAGGGGGGTGCCGGCATGGGCGGGAGGATCCAGGTGGAGTTCTCTAAGGTGCACATCCATATGACAGTACATGTACAACGATGCCGAACCGTTTAGACTACTAGTAGAGCTTGCTAGAACCTCAGCGCGCGCGTGGTTCTAGTATCATGTGTACGTTCACCGTGTGTGCGCCGTGCTTGTGCACACCGCACAAGACATAATTTAGTCTAGATTTGTATTATGCGTAGTGCTTATCTGCTTTGTGCATGCAGCGCATATTCGGGCAGGCCTGTGCTAGCACATGGAAGGTCTGAGCAGTGCCGCTTGCGTCGACCTCGGCACCCGCGCGTTCAGAAGAGCGCTGCATGGTTTGTGAGTAAATCCACTTACCCTGGTCAGTTGAATGGTCGTTTGAATGGTGTGGGTGTGGCGTTGGACCTTTCATGTCCCGCACGCATGGCGTGTTGATACACGTACGTGTATCGCACTCATGTGCAAATACAGTCACAGAGCAGATGCACGCCTGTGTAATGATCGTGCTGCTCGACGTGACCTTGTTCCCCAATCATTGCTTGATTGAAGGGTTCCTAGCGGAAATTGCAAGATTTAGTGAAAGTTGCTGGCCGATTTTGGTAGGCGGCCGGGCTCCCGGAATCCCATGTCTGGGTTCCCGGGTCCCGGTTAATCGGCGGCGGGGTTCCCGGGGTTTCAGTGTTTGGTTCATGGGTTCCTGGGTTCCTGGTCAAATTCATAATCGATCTCATTGTTGGATTCACCATCCATCTCATTCAATCGATCTCATTATCGATGTCACGAATCTTATTGTCGATCGATTGTATTATCGACCCCTCAATCGATCACAGTATTGTTACCATTATCGATCTCACTATTTGTCTCACTGTCGATGCCACTACCGATGTCAGTATCGGTGCCACTACGGTGACACTACCGATGTCACTATCGAACACGGTATTAATACCACGATCGATCTCATTATCGATCTCACGATCGATCTCACGATCGATCTCAAGATCGATGTCAATATCGATATCACTACCCATGTCAATATCACGAATGACCGTCCTATCGATCTCACTGTCGTAATCATTTTCACTATCACTATCCATGCCACTCAATCGATCTTACCACCGACCTCAATATTCGGCACACGATCGATCTCACGATGGATCTCAGTATCGATCTCACTTAATCGATACCACTACCGATCTCACTATCGATTTCTCTATCGATCTTGTTCGATATCGCTATCCATCACGCGTTCGATCTCGCTGTCGATCTCACTCAATCGACCTCACTACCAATCTCCTATCGATCTCACGATCGATCTCACTCAATGGAGCTCACAATCGGTTTTACGATCGATCTCACTATCGATGTCACTATCGTTGGCAAAACATAGCATAGCATGTAGCATAGCTTGCCCCGCGCCACGGGACACCACGGGACACCACGGGATTCCACTGGACCATCGGGACACCGTCGGGACACCATCGGGACACCACAGGGCCACTGCCGGCCAACCCAGGGGACAGCAACGTTTGGCTCGGCTTCGCCCCGGCAACGGGCTCATACGCAGCATCGCCTTGCCCGCACGCACGACACGAACACGAAACCGAAACCGATGTCCTGGTGGACGGGGTCTCCGTTTCACCGCGATATCACCCACCAACCTCCGATGTATAGAGACAGCGGGGAAGAGAGAACGAACCAAGCGACGGTGATAGATAATGAGAGTCACGGAGTAGAGAGGAGAGAGAGAGAGAGGGAGAGAGAAAGATACATTGTGTTTATGTATGCACATATATGCACAGAGAAGAAAGTATAGAGAGCGATACATACCTATAGAGAGAGGGAGGGCAATAGACAGAGAGAGAGAGAGAAACAAAAAAAAAAAACGAGGGAGAGAGGAGCATGGAACAACTATATTGGACTACAACGTATATTCGAACTAGACCAGGGCTGGAGGAAGGCCGATCGAGGCACCTTTGAAAAAAATCGGAAATCCAGGGAATGGGGTTGTCTCTGGTGTAATGCATCTCAGAGTCTTCATCCTGGGTGTTATGGTTTCTTGTCTATCTCATTTGATTCTCTGGGCACGTCTCTGTCGCTCACCCGCTTCATTCCACCGCGTCCTTGATCTTCTATTGATCCTCTTCCACCCGTCTTCGTGTTTGGCATGCCCTTGCACACATTCGTCCATGCAGGTTCCAGACTTCACGCAGCAGTACGAGCTATATGACCCGTGCACGGTCATGTTCTTCTTCCATGGCAGACATTTGCAGTTGGAATTGGGTCTTGGGGACAGGTACCCCCCGAGTGATGGTGTCGCTCTCTCTCTCTCTCTCTCTCTCTTTCTCTGTCCTTCTCGTTCACTCTCTCTCTCTCTCTCTCTCTCTGTCATTGCGTATTCACTTGTCTCTGTCGTTATCGTTTCCCCCCCTCTCTCTCTGTCGCTCCCTGTCTTTCTTGTTTGTTTTCTCTCTCTCTCTTTCTCGCTTTCTCTCCCTCGATCTCTCTTTCTCTCCCTCCCTCTCTCCCTCGGCATGTCTTCCCTTTTTTCAGTTGCTATCGTCTACCCGTCGCCTGGCTTCAAGGCGGCCGGTGCAAGTGCGCGCGAGCAGGGAGTATGGAGGGGCAACGCCTGCGTGCACGAGGAGAGGGAGACGAGACGGTGGAGTGCGAAGGGCGACTTGATTGGGCGACGTCGAACCCGACGCGGCCAGCTGCTCTTCGGCCCCTATCATCCAACGCGTTGACGAGAGCCCATTGCCTAACCACAGTCCCGCGAAGCTCCGTCGTTCGAAGCGCGGCGAGGTGGCTTGCCAGGCGACAGCGGTTGCCACTTTGAACAATAGATCAAGAGGTTTTCTCCTCGTTCGGTCTCCAGGGATGCTTTGACGTCCCCGAGCACTGATTAATTCTTATTCAAAAACAGAAGAATCACCGATCTTGGGGAGGGGGTCTCTGTGGGCTGGCCGCTAAAAAATCAAGTCGCGGGGGTCTTGGGTATACTGCAGGCTAGAGTTGCGCGCGGATTTCAAGGGAACCCGAGGCGAAGGCAAAGGATGAAGTGCAGCATGTGGACAAAGAGGTTGTACGAGGGACCCCGCTCGTATACCCATGACATCACCCCGCAGATGCCGATGACTAGACGCTAATCCGCTGCAGTCGCCGATAAGACAGGTGGTGTCATAGTACTCGTTTGTTCCTGCTTGTGCCTTTGGGGAATTCTATCAGTTTCGTGTTCATATTTCGTCAGGCGTTGTAGGGTCGACTTCGGGACTTCAGATTTGTCATCCTGTGGTGGTTCAACTGAGAGTGCCGCTGATAGGCAGATGTCGGCTCAGACCGCTAGCAGGTACAAGATCACGTGGCCCCTGAGCGGTCTGCAAGAGCTCACCTACATTATCGAGGCGACACGATTGCTCATGGCAAGTTGTCGCGCACCCGCCTGCATCTTGGTGCATAATCACGGCTTACCTACTGCTGAACGGGCAGCATGTTTTGAATGTGCGGTGTGGTGCGCCCCTTCTTTGCGTTGTTCCCTTCTGCAACCAACAACCTCACCCCTGCGTGTCCGGTCGACGCCGCGGTACCAAACAGCCGTCTACGGGCACCAGTGTTTGCAGGCATCATTTAAATTCCGATCCTTCGCTTGCGTTTCAAATTCTGACGTGCATGGGTGGGGTTCACATGTGGTTGGTTGTTCCTCTCCCTTGCGCGCTCTCTCTCTCTCTCTCTTTCTCTCCCTCTCTCCTTCTCGGTATGTGTATATGATATGTGTATACATATATATATACACACATGCGTGCATATCCGTGATGGTTTCGCCACCTGTCACCGCCCCCCTTAGTATCATAACTGGTTATACAAGAGCTATGTTCGGATGTCTTGGCGCCGTCTTGAAGACACTCAGATGCTGACGCCGATGGTGATGCTGATGATGCTGATGCCCATGGTGATTGTGCTTAAACTATTGCTCATGATGCTGCTGTGGGCGCTTGTGCTGGTGCTGATGATGTAAATGGTGATGCTGATGATGGGGATGATGTCTACGTCGCGTGAAAATGAAAAGCTGCGCAAGCTATTGCAGCAACATGAGCCCTTCCAGAAACGATGGGTCCATGAGGAGGAGAGGGATGAGGAGGAGGAGGACGAGGAGGAAGAGGAGGATGAGGAGGAGGAAAAGCAAGGAGGAGTAAGGAGGATGCGCGAGGAGCAGGAGCGTAGTTTACGAGGGATCTTGGCCTCGGGGGCGCGAGCGTGGCGTAATTTTCTAGGGATCGTGGCCCCGAGGGGCGTCATTTGGTAAACATTAGGAGGGGTCATGGTCTCGAAAACGCGCAGACCGTTTAATTTACGAGGGATCGTGGTTCCGAGGACACATACATTACATAGTTTACGAGTGATCCCTCGCTTCGCTTTTTCGTTTTCTTTCGATTTTTTTTGTGATTTTTTTATTCCGTCTATTTTTTTCCGCTTTTTTTCTTTTCGCCCGCCGAATTTTATTTCTTTCTTCGTTCGGATTTTTTCGCTTCTTTTTTTCGATTTCGTTCGTTTTCGTTTTTCGGTTTTCGCGTTTCGTTTTTTTTGCTTTCGCTTTTCTTTCGCCGCTTTCTTTCGTTTCGCTTCGATCGCTGATTTTCTTCGTTTCGCTTTCGTTTTTTTTCGCGCTTGTTCGATTTTTTTGTTCGTTTTTTGTTTTCGCTTTTTCTTTATTGTTTCTTATTTGTTTTTTATATTTTTTTTTCTCTTGTATTTATTCCGATGATTTTTATCGCGATATTTTTCTATGTTTTTTTAGGGAGATTATTTTTATTTATTTTTTTGATTATCTATTTGATTGTTTTTATATTTTATATATTTTTGATGTATTTTTTTTAAACGATTTTTTTTTTTTTATTGTATTTTTTCGCTAAAATTTGTTTTTGATTTCGTTGTTTTTTCTCTTGAATATTTTTTCGCTTTTTTTTTATTAGTCATTATTTTTTTTGTATTGATAATAATTTTTTTTTTTTATTTTTCAATTTTCGCATTATTTTTTTTTATTTTTTTTTTATTATCCTTTTTTTGTGATATTTTATATTTTTTTTTGCATTTGATATTTTTTCTATCTATTTTGGTCGTTTTATTTAATTCGATTTTTTTTTTTTTTATTATTTATTTTTCATTCATATTTTTTTTTTATATTTTATTTGATTTTGATGTGAATTTTTCCGTTTCGCTTCGCCTTCGTTTCGCTTCGTTTCGCTCTTTTTTTTTTTCGTTTTTTTTTTTTTTTTTTGGCTCGTTTTTCGTTTTCGTATTCGCTTCGCACTGTTTTTCTGGATTTTTTCGTTTGAGTGATCGCTGCCTGGGGAAAGCGAAGATTCAGTAATGTGTAAGAGATCGTGGCCTCGAGGACGCGAATATTGTGCCATTTCTGAAAGATCGTGACCTCAAGCGCACACGTTCCGCGGAAGTCGCGAATGATGATGGCCTCGGGGACGGACCCCCCAGGAATTCTGAGACCCCCCCGAGGGCGTGGTGTAGGGTCGTTTGGGCCCCCCCCCGCGCGGACTTCAACAATTTCAGTAGGACGCAGAAGGTAGAACCAGCACACTTGAAATTGGAAACTGGAACTAATGCAGGGAGCGGCGAGCCTGATCCGCGCAGCGTGGTGGCCCCACAAGAGGGCTGGCAGATATGTGGATATATTGCTCTCTCTCTCTCTCTCGTTCTCTCTCTCTCTCTCTCTCTCTCTCTCTCTCTCTCTATATATATATATGTGTGTGTGTGTGTGTTTGTCTCTCTCTCTCTCTCTCTCTATGTATATATATACACGTATAGTTGCTTAGTTGTGCTCTCTCCCTCCCTCTCTCTCTCTCTATTTCTCTCTCTCTCTCTCTCTCTCTTTCCCTCTCTCCGTCATTCCCACATGGGTAGATCCAAAGGACCTGTACGCAAACATCAATCACTACAGCAGCGCCGCACCCATGTGGCGCCACAGGAGTCATACAGGCACAGGTGCGTATGTCTTATTGCGAGTTTCCTGTCTCGTTCGCTTGCCTTGCTGTTTCGTCCCGCAGTCGATTGGCCGTCCTGAGCGCAGGGTTGCCCAGAAGCAACGCAACAGACCCATCTCCTTCGCTCACCTCCTCCCCCTCTTCCTTATGTTCCCTCTTCCTGCTCCTTCCCGTCCCTCCTGTGTTCCAAACCTTCAAATGACGACTATAGCAAACGCAACTTGCAAAGGAAATACACAGAGATGAATTCGACGGGTTGTGCTCTTGGGCGGCCAAGAGACCGTGGCATTCGTTTTTAGCGTCATGCCCGAGGCGGTCCATCGCGGAGCTCAGCAAGGCCGTGATCTGATAGTAGCCTCCAGAGATTGCTCCTTGACCTACCGGTTCTAGCCCTCGGTGCGTTGCGATCTTGCTGTTCGGCTGCAAAAAGGCACTTCATTTATAGCAGCAGGCTTCAATCCTGAACGCTTCGCCATGACACACGATCACGAGCCCGTTCAGTGCCCAGTGACGCGCCCATCTCTGATGTGTTCGAGGTTTACCGTCGGTTCTGAGATGGTCCTGTGTGGTCTAGTCGGGTCCGCTATTGCAAGATTTGATTTGGTCTGGTCAGGTGTTGTGTAATGTCACCTCCAGTCCCGATTGGTCTCAGACATCCAGACCTGCGCAAATGATTACACCCAACCAAGTGCATCACTTATCTTTCTAGCCGTCCTCGTACTCAGCTGTCGCTTCCTCACCCTCGGCCCTTGCGGCCATGGTCCTCCTCCTCCTCGCCATCCTGCTCCTCCTCTCCATCCTGGCTCACCTTACGCCATCTGTGTGTCCGCATGTCTCGGGCGACGGGCGGCAGAACTGCGGACACGTTTGCGGCTCCCTCTCCCTGCTTCCTTGTTTCCTGCTCCTCCTCCTTAGGGCTGGTCTGGCCTTGCTTGCTCCGGTCTGACCTGGTCAATGTGCGGTCTAGAATTGCACGGTAGCCTCTCGTGTGGTACGGCCTGGTCACGGTCTGGTCTGTCATAATTTGGTCTTGTGCGACACGGTCTGGCTTGTTGTGGTCGGATGACAGGGTAATGGGCAAGACGAACAGTGACGGTAATAGTTTGAGAAACCATGCCATGACGAATTCGCTTCACCTTGGCGCCGCCAGACGCTTAACTGCAGCCACGTTGATGCGTCATTTGGGGGGTCGAGCTGGATGGCGGCTTGCGCAGACCGAGCTATTTTCTCGCTCTCTCTGGTCACTCTCTGTGCGCCCACCGTGCAAGTACCGCCAATGTTTGACGCCCCCTCAGGGGATCAGGCGCAGCTGAGTCCCACGCAGACCGAACTGTGCCCCTCCGTCACCTGGCGCTGCCGCGCGGACAGCTGACCCCAATTTCAGGCGTCCTCTGGAGGTCGGGCAGAGTAAAGTCTTAGAGTGATGGCCTCCTGTCGCTGCCAAATGTGCAAGTGTCCCCAGGTTCGAGCGTCCATGTAATGTCGAGCGCAGTGGCGTGATATGCAGACTAAACTATTGCGTTGCCCTCTCATGGCGTTGCCAAACTTGTCGTCATTGCAGGCGTCCTTGGGGGTCGAGCGGGGTGACGTCTTTCGCAGGCCGAATTGCTACTTAGCTCTCCGTGAACTTTGCCAAGCATGAAGCTATTGTAAATGTCAGGCGTCCCTAGGAGGTCGATCGCTCTGGTGTTCCATGCAGACCAGCATGCTACATTGTCTCCCATGGCGATGCCAAGCGTGCAGCTAGCGCCACTATCAGGCGGCGGTATGGGGTCCACCAGGGTCACGAGTTTGAGATTGACCAACCTATTACATCGCCCTCCCTGGGAGCTGCCAAACGCACGACTATCCCAACTGTTTTGCGCACCGCCCTGGGTTCTGCCACGCGCATGATTGTCCGTATGGTGGTGAGCGGAGTGGCGCTACATTGCCCCCCCCCAGATGTTACCGAAGGCGCAATTGCACAAGTTGTCCTGCACCCCTGAGCCGTCCAGCGGGCTGGCACTTCGTGCAAACCAAAACGAGACCTCGCGTTCCGCGGGCAGTTGCGAAGCAGCGAAAGCATCATCAATAGCAGCAGCAGCAGCATCAGTATCAGCATCATCATCATCATCATCATCATCGTCGTCGTCGTCGTCCTCGTCGTCGTCGTCGTCATCATCATCATCATCATCATCATCATCATCATCATCAGCAGCAGCAGCAGCAGCACCAGGGTCATCATCGTCGTCGTCATTCGCCGTAGCAGCATCATCATCGTCATCATCCTCATCGTCATCAGCATCATCATCATCACGACGGCCTCGGGCCCCTCGGCTCCTCCATGTGGGTGTCCCACCAGGCCCCCCCCCTCGTCGGCTGGACGTGGCTTGAACAGCTCGGCGGCGTGGGCCTGGGCCTTGAGAGGCCTGGCGCGCCGCCCGCTGGTCCTGGGGATCCTGGGTCTCTGAGGTGTGCATGACACCTGAATGCAATAGGGCGGCCGGCCGAGCTTCCCTCCTAGACCGTGTCTATAGGAGCGGGATCACCATCAGCAGCAGCAGCATCCGCAGCAGCACCCGCACCACCAGCTGGCCGCGCGCGGCGGCGGACAACCGGCGCGCTGCCAGCGGCGTTGGCGGGGGGAGATCGGCGTGGCAGTGGTCCGCGCGCTGGCAGGGACGGCGGCCAGCGCGGGCAGGGAGCACGCGGAGGACGATATGGATCTGATTTATGTAACACCAATGGTTGAATTTCTTTGGTGGAGTTATCAACATCACCACCACCATCATCATCATCTGAGTTACCGAACTGCTTGCGGCGGGGTCGACCACCGTCCCAGCTTGGCACTCCTGTTTGGCCACGCGTCAGGCACCGCCCTTGAGGCCGTGACTTGTGTGACAGATTCTCTCTATTCTGGGAGGGACTCCTGCTGCCTACTTGGGCCACCTCGGCTCCCGTGGGCTGCCTTGTTGCGGTCGTGGGCCGCCTTGGGCCTTCCTCGGCCGTCTGGGGAGTCGCTTCGGGCTGTCCCCCGGGCCCTCTTGGGCAAGCACGTCGGGGGCGGAAAAGAGGGGGGTGATGACTAGGGGGGGGTGAATGTCATGGCGTGGGCCATGATAGTTCCCCAGATCTCATGGCGCCTCTTCTTATTCCATTACGTCCCTGGCCCCCCCGCTGGGCCGCGCACGTGCCGCCGGTCATGATTTGCACCCCCCCCTCTTGGACACCCCCCTCTTGGCCGCTCCCGAGGCACGGGGCCCTCTGGGGCTGCTCCTGGCCTCTTGGGGCCCGTCTCGAGGCCTCCCCGGGGCCCCCCTGGTCTCGTCCCGAGGCCTCGGGGGCCCCCGCGGGCCCCTCCCTCGGGGCCCGCCCGGGCGTCGACGAGCGCTCGGAGCCACGAAACTGCACATGTGTGCTGGCTGGTCTGCGGCCCCCCTGCGTCTCGTCCGGAACCAAGGGCGCCCGCGCCCTCGAGGGCGCCGGGCTGTTCGCGGTGCGCGGTTCGGCTCCTCCTCCTCCTCCTCCTCCTCCTTCCTCCTCCTCCTCTGTTTCCTCCTCCTCCTCCTCCTCCTCCTCCTCCTCCTCCTCCTCCTCCTCTCCCTTTGGGGGGCGGCGCGGGAGCGCGAAGCTGTTCGCGCTCCGCGCAGCGCGAGGCGCGAAGCTGGGCGCCCCTGTGAACCGTCTTGGGGCCGGCGTGAGCCGGCTTGGTCCACTTTGGGGTCTGCTTGAGGACGCCTTGGAGGGACCTTGGTCAGAGCCCCGAATCATCAGGGGTAACTCGAGTCAGGGCTAGCTCGGGTTCCTTTTGCGGGAATCCAAGCCCGAGTTGCCCCGGACCCGAGTTACCCCGGACAACTCGGGCGCCCAACTTGGAGTCGCCCTGGGCGAATCTGACCTCGTCTTGACCCATTCCAGGGCCCAGGGGGGGTCCGCAGTGCGCCAGACCCTCGTTGCGGCCGCACGATCCCGCAGCACGGAGCGAGGCACGGCCCGGAGTGCGTCGAGAGGTGGGGGGGCCACTTTTCCAGAGCCCCTGCAGGACAGCACCCGGCCTCGTGCCGCGCCTCGGCGTGCCGGAGGGGGGGACTAAAACAAGGCTAGGATCGGGATAAATCGCTCCAGAGCGTTCCGGAGCGCTCTCAGAGCGTTCCGGAACGCTCTGGAGCGGCCGCGGCGCCCAACACATCCTCCAAACCCGCCGATTCTCAGAGATTTCGAGTTATCCCGATCCGATTTTGTCCCGATCCTCGTGTCGTTTTAGGGACGGTGTCGCAGCGCCCCTCACCGTCCGCAGCCGTCTTGGCGCAGGCCGCGCCGCAATGTAGAGGACCCCGCCGCCCTGCGCGGGGGCCGCCCGGGGGGCGCCTCCTCCCGCGCGCGCGCGCGCCTGCCCGCGCGGGCGGGGGCGGAGCGGATGCCCACGAAGGCGGAGCAGCGCCCGCTGCTGGCGCGGGGGACCGACCTCGCCCAGACCTCCCTCAACATTCGGGGGAACGTAAGACTCGGGTTCGCCGACGTTTTTTGACGAGCACGTCCTGGATTTTGGCGGTCCAGTTTTCGTGGGATGTTTGCAGCGGGAGCTCGCGTCAAATTTCAGATTGGGCCTCGTCATTTGTATGATGGGCCCGTCGGGCCAACCCGCGTCCCCCGCACCCGAGTCTTACGTCTCCCCGAAACATGATCAACTGCTTCGTGGGCGCCGGCATCCTGACCGTCCCCTTCGCCTTCCGCCTCGCGGGCCACGGCGCCCTGGTCGGGCTCGCGCTCGTCGCGGCGCTGAACTGGTTCACGTCCCTGCTGCTCGGCCGCGCGCTCGACGGGGCGGCGAAGCTCCGCCCGGACGTGCCCATCGCGCACTGGGACTTCGGGCAGCTTGGGCTCGTTGCCTTCGGTCCGACGGTGCAGTGGATCATCAGCGGGCTGTTTGCATTGGAGCTCTGGTTCGCGATGGAAACGTTCCTGGTGCTCACTGGCATCAACGTGAGCATCGTGACCGGCGCTTCGAGGACCTACGTGATTATGTGGGCTGGATTGGTGGGGATGGTCTCGCTCTCTCTGCCGATGAGGGTAATCGCAGGCTTCTCATTTCTGTCGGTCTGCTGTATGGGGGGTGGCTTGGTGGCGCTGATGGTTTGCGGCATCCACAACACAGCGCATGTTGAACATAAGATCATTGACCCTGGCAACATGGTGTCATCGGCAGGTATATTTCTTTATTGCTTTTCTGGCCTGCCGTGCTTGCCCAACATACGCGGCGGCATGCAGAAGCCCAGGGAGGAATACCGTGGAGCAGTGCACGTGGCTTTCATTTTCACATCAGTGTATTACGCTACAGTCGGCATCTTGGGGTACCATTACTATGGCAACGCCACCCGAGAGAGTTTTACCGAAAACCTGATGCCGCATACTGGGCCCAGCATCAGCAGCGCCGCGATGACGCTGCACGGCAGCTTCGCTCTGCTTTCGGCCGGGCTGTTCGCGGTGAAGTTGCAGGCCGGTTTCCCTTTGTACGCGGCCCCTGTGCTCAACGCGCTTGGGGTCGGGGGTAGCGACGACTGGGAGTGCTTCGCAGGGCTCTGGCTTGCTCGCCTCGCCTTCATCGGTGTCAGTGTCGCCTTCGCAGTACTGGCGCAGGGCGCGCTGGACTCTGTCGCGGAGCTGATGGGCGCCTTCCTGACAAACTTCACGTCAATCATTTTCCCATGCGCTGCGTACCTTGCAGTCAGCCGCGCAGGCGGAGACACCCTGGGACTCGTCCGCACGGCGGGCCTCCTCCTGATAATCGCGCTGGGCTTGGTCTTCGCGGCAGTGGGTAGCTGCTCGGCCTGGGCACGGTTCTGGCAGGAGGCGAGGAACACAGTTTTTTTCTGATCCCCTCCTCCATTTTGAGAGATGGTGCGCGATGCCTCTTGCCAGTGCGGGAAAGAGTAAGCGAGGCGTCGTCGTACGATGGCGATCGCATGTGCCATGCTGCGACATCTTCTTTTTGCTTCAGGATTGCAGGAGGGACCAGGCAACATGCACGCGCACGCTGCTGGTGCACATGTTGGTGCACGTGCTTTGGGCAATGCGCTTTCTGACAGCAAAGGTAAATGTGCTGGGCAAGTGTAACCACGTCGGCCGCATAAAGGCTTGCGTAGGCAAAATCGTTGCCACTGTCTCCGGCTCGATACAGTGGTTGTTGTCTGGGCATGGCTCGATCGTGATTGTCACCCCGTTGTCGCCAACTTTCGTCAGTTGTTTGTGGTTTCCCCCTGCCAATATTAAGTTGTGTTCCCCTGCATATTTCTATCCGTAAGGGCTTCGACCCCTGCCGCCAGGCCTCTCTCTATCAGAATTGGATATATGAGAGTCGCGTCGGTGCGTCTCGGCGCTGCCTTGGCGCATCCGGGAACATCATGCGGGGGCGGATCGGAATCATCAGCGCATATTGAAATGCTGGCGTTATCTAAGACGCCTGCGGCGAATCACCGCCGCCTCCTGCCCCTTCGGAAGCGCCTATGTGGCTGACAGCTGGGCTAGAGCTTGGCCAAGCTATCGGGCCAGTTGTTCACCGAGTCGGTTTGGAAAGCCTTCGGAGAACGCGTGGGGGAGCAACATGAGGAGGATCAGGAGAGGGAGGAGGATGATGATTAGGAGGAGGATGAGGATGAGAATGAGGATGAGGATGATGGGGAAGGAGGAGGAGGAGTAGGAGGAGGAGATTTCTTGGGAACCGTCTTGAGAGGCCTCATGGGAGGCCTCTGCGGAGCTTCCTGGGAGCCGTTTGGAGGCCTCTTGGGAGCCTCCCTGGTCCTCTTTGGGGCTTCTTGGGGGCCGTTGGGGGTTTTTTGGGGGCCTCTTTGGCCGTCTTAGGGCGTTCCCGACCCGTCTGACACCGTCTGGAAGGCGTATTGGGGGCCTCTGAACCGACTTGGAGCTTTCTAGGGGCGCTTCAGGGCCGCCTTGGAGAGTATCTTGGACGTCTTGGAGGTCTCTTGGGCTGTCTTGGGGCCTTCTGGGGGCCGTCTTCCGGGCCTCTTGGGCCGTCATGCGGCCATCTTGGAGGCCTCTTGGGCAATCTTGGGATGACCTTGGGGCCTTCTTGGGCCGTCTTGGGCCGTCGGAAGGCCGAGAAGGCGCAAATGCCAATATCTTCCGACAACCGAGGGAAGTCAATGGTTTTGGCCTCTTCGGGCCTTCTGGAGGACCTTTTGGATGCCTCTTGGGCCGTCTTGAAGGCCTCTTGGAGGCCTCTTGGGCCATCTTGGGCCAGGTTGAGGCCTCTTGGGTGCATTTTGGGCCGTCTTAGCCGCCTTGAAAGCCACCTTGGCCGTTTTGGAGACCTCTGGGGCCCTCTTAGGGCCGTTCTGGGTGCCTTTTGGGTAGTCATGGTGCCATCTTGGAGGCCTCGTGGGCGATCTTGGGGCGATGTTGGGAGCCTCTTGGGCCTTCTTGGGCCGTCGGAATGCCAAAATACAGCAACGCCCAAATCCTTCAAACACCGAAGGACAATCAATCAGTTTGATCTCTTCGGGTCCTCCTGGAGGACCTCGGAGGCCTCTTGGGTCGTCTTGGAGGCCTCTTAGGGGCCTTTTGGGCCGTCTTGGGCCATCTTGAGGCCACCTGGAGGCCTCTTGGGGTCCTCGCAGTTTTTGGGGCCTCTTGGGTCGTCATGGGACCATCTTGGAGGCATCGTGGGCGATCTTGGGGCAATCTTGATCAACTCTTGGGCCGTCTTGGGCCGTCGGAAGGCCGAACAGGAGCAAATGCCCAAATCCTTCAAAACCTAAAGAACAAACAATCATCCGGATCTCTTCGGGACGTCCTGGAGGAATTCTTCGAGGCCTCTTGGGCCGTCTTGGAGGCCTCTTGGTGTGTACAATGGTGCAGGCCTGGCCGGTGGCGACACCTGCATGGCTCTACCTCTCACCTCACAGTGCGATGCCCTTCAGGCGCGCGCGCCTCTGGGGGGCATCCCGACTCAAAGTGCGGCGTTGTCCCCCGGGGGGTGGGCATATGTGGATAGGTTTTCTGTTAAGACATTTTTTTCTGGTTGTCAGCCGGATTTGTTTTTTTTTCCTCTGGGCAATGTGACTGTCATCGGCAGTCTCGGTAGCGAAGTTGCATACGTGGGCAGCTCCCCGCCCTGCGCCGGTGGACAAGCCCACATAGGTCAACACGCCAACTTCAACGTTTCCTACACGGAGGAGATATTTCGATTGTCTCCCTCGTGTCAAGGTTTTTTGTTTGCTCTCTGTGAATTCCATTTGTTCTTTTGCTTTTTCCACCTGTCCAATGTTTCTCTGCGCCCCATCCATGTGACCATCCCTCATTTGCCTTTCTCTTCCTTTCGTTTCTGCCTTGCGCGGCGTACTGTGCGCGCCGAAGAGGCCATCGCTCGACGTCGCGGCGCATCTGAGCGCGAAAGAATTGATGTGATCGCGCTGCGGGACTTCAACGCTTTGGCAGAGTTGCGTGATGCACGGGCCCAGACTGGCCAGCTGGCCACCCGACTTCGGTTCTCAATTTCGCCCTCACAGGCGGCGGACCTCACGCAGGGCGCATGCGTCACCGCCCCCAGGCTCGAAAAGAGACTCGGGGGTCAAAGATGTTGAAAAGGCACGGGGCGCGAACTTCCGTGCCCGTTTGTGGACCGCACGCAAGTCGCACGGCGCGCGTCGTACCGGGCAAGCAGTGGCCGACTTCTGCGCGCGCAGACGATTCCATGACTTTGAGCAGGTGCCTTTGTCAGGACGCTGCGGGCCCATGACTTCGCGCCCTGCCATCGCGCGCGCCCCTAATCGTCAAGAGTGGCCCCTAAGCCGGCGGGGGCCATGAGCGCCCTCATGATTTGATTGGCGGGCGAGGGTCGCGTCTGTCGCTGCCAAGTTACTTGTCTCGCTCCTCTTCTCACCGCAGGTGCGCGGGCGCGGATGTCTCCCGTCGGGGGGGGGGAGGCCCCCCCTCCTCTTCCTCCCTCGCCCGGCCCCGAAGCCTCCGGGGGTCGCGGGAGCCTCCGCCCCGCGTCTCCCCGGAGTCGAGCCTGGCCCCTCCTTCCTTTTTCCTTGCCTTCCCCCGTCAGGTAAGACACCCCCCGCGGGGGGGTCGCAGCCCTGCAGAAACCTTTTGCAGGGGGCCACAGCCCTGCAGAAACCTCTAGCAGAGGGGTCGCTGCACGCCCGCGGTGGCCAGCGTTCGACCGGCGCGAAGGCTCGCATCTTCCGGAGTGCATGCCTGTTGATCGCGAGGTTGATTCATCCGTCCTCTATCTCCCTCCTTATCCTTCATTTCGGCGTCGTCTCGCGCCGGGGGGGCGGCGGCGCTTTCGGCGCCCCTGCCCCCGCTCGGGGCAGCTGGACCCCGAGGTCCCCAGTTGCCGCGCTCGTTGCGTTTCCGTTGTCCCCGCTAATCGGTCCGCGCTTGCGGCGCACGTCATTTCCCCATTGGAATGCGCCCCTCGGGTCGAATGGGGAAAGTTCCGCCTCCCCAGAGGTGAGAGTCGATATGTTCCTTCTTGCATGCATTATCGCAGTTTTGCCATGCGTCTCGGTCGTAGTCGTCAGGTGCGTATCCCGTTTTTCCCCCGCATAAGTTGGCGCCGACGATCCCCTTTCTCGCAGGTGTGCGTCGCGACGCTTCTCTACGACCGCCGTCATATGATTGTTTTTTCTGCGATTTTGCTTCTTTTTTTCGCCCCTGCCAGGCCCTGTCGGCGCTTTGAATTCGGGCGCCCTCTGGGCAGTTGAGCCCTCAGGGTGCCTGTCGTCGAGCCTACTTCCGCCGCGCGCGTCCGCGCGTCGCAAGGGAGGGGCGCGCGCGACGGCGCGGGCCTGGCCGGCGGCGACACCCGCGTAGCTCGACTTCTCACCTCACTGCGCGCCGCCCTCGAAGCGCGCGCGTCTGTCTCTTAGGGGCATCCAGACTCGCAGCGCGGGCGTTTTCCCCCATGGGGGTGGGCGCATGCATATAGGTTTTCTGTTGCGATCGCCCCGTTTTCATTTGGAGGCCTCTTGCGCCGTCTTGGGCCGTCTTAAGTGTTTATTATGCGTATTTGGAGGCGTGTTGGACTCTTTGGGCAGTTTTTCGAAGTCATCTTGGACAAGTTTGGACGAACTTGACGAATTTGGAGGCCATCTTGGGCCATTTTTGACAATTTCGGAGGCAATATTGGAGCGTTTTGGGGCCGAACAACCCTTGCGACCACCTGTCGCGCATCTCCGGCAGGGCGGGCCGAAACCCCAGGGGGAGTTCTTTTGGAAAAGAACCAAAGCGAAATGCGAAAGGGTCTAGCACGCTAGGCACCCTTGCGATGAATCAACAGGGGGCGGCGGATCGAAGACGCCGCGGCGAATCACCGCCGCCCCGTGCCATGTTGGAAGCGCCTGCGCGGCCGAAAATTGGGTTCGAACTTGGCCAAGCTATCAGGCCACGCGTTCCCCGAGCGGGTTTCGACTGCCTTCGGGGAACACGGAGTCGGGCGAGCTATCGGACCATGTGGTTTCCGAGCTTTCGGGCCTCCTGGAGGACGTTTGGGAGGGGTTTTGGGACGTCCTGGAAGCTGTTGCCGGGCCTTTTTATGGGCAATGTAAGGCCATCTTGAGGCCATCTGGGGCCGTTTGGGGTGCATTTTGGAACCATTTTCGCCGTCTTGGAGGCCTTACTGGCCGTTGTGAAGGCATCTTGGGGGCCATCTTGGCCGTCTTGGATGCCATCTTGGGCGTACTGGGCTTGGCCAGCTTGGCCATATTGGGCCATCTTGGCGTCTTGTTGGGGCCGTTTTTGGGGTCTCTTGGGCTGTCATGGGGCCATTTTGGAGGCCTCTTGGGCGCTCCTGGGGCGATGTTGGGGGCCGCTTGGGCCGTCTTGGGCCGTCGGAAAGCTGAAAAGGAGCAATTGCCAATTTCCGTTTTTGCACACACACACATATATATATATATATATATATATAAAAATATAAGATATATACATATAAACATATAAACAGACATACATACATACAACATACATACCTACACACATACAGACAGACAGACAGACAGACAGACAGACAGACAGACAGACGTACGTACACACATACCATCAAAAAAGAGAAACACATACACACAACAAATGATGTTGGCCCTGCCGGGCTTTCCTGGACGACGTCACGGAGGGTTATTGGGCTGTTTCGGATGCGTTTTGGGGGCCTACAGGACTTTAAACGGAGAAGGTTAAAGGCGAGGTATAAATCGAGCATGTACCGCTGCCGTGCCTGGCTCAAGCCGGGCCCGGCCAAATATATGACTGTGCCTCACTGAGGCGCACGACTTGCATCAGAGATCGGAAAATACCTTTTCCATTGACGATGCCCATCCTATCCTTTACTCCAGATCCCATGCTTCGTCTTGCACTCTTGCTCATGCGATATGAGCCAAAGCCTGGGATATGGCAACGCTTAAAGCGTAACACATACCTAAGCTTACCAGCTTGTTTTCGACTTGGTAGCGGAGCTGGCTACACTCTCGTGTGGCTGGCTCTCGCTCTGATTCCTGTAATCCACGGCACAACTTGGTGGACTACTACTACGGTGGAATACCATGTTGCGCCGGCTCTGCGAGGAGCGGAGCCAGTCCGCGATCGAGCTAGCGGGGCAAGTCACCCTGCGGGGCTACCCGCAGCGGGGCCACCTGCATCCCGTGCCAGTCAGGCGCCTCACGGCTACTACGCCAGAGCCTGACAAACCACAGCCTAAACCAATCACCGAAGCCGAAATGCACATGCATTGGATCAAGATAACTATATTCGGCATTCTGTGGGTAATAATGGGATGTGCTGTGGGATACATGCGGCAGGGGATGGACGACACGCGTACTACTGGCCCTTCATGGGACCCTGCCGGTACTACGCCTTTTCGCGAATACGTTCGCGAAGTACATGCATGGTTAAACGTAACGAGTGGCAATATGACACCACCACAACAAGCTGCAGCACTACAACGAGGCCTTCAAGGTCTGGCTCGTCGTATCGCCATGCAGGTCCCCTCCCAGATCATCAATTATGGTGTAACTGTCAATGGACAGCCAACGGATGCAGTAACATATATACTGTACTTACTGAGCACCCAATTTGAAAATCTGGAAGATGAGCGCCAGCTCAACTCTGGCACTGCCCTTATCGACTTCCGCGTCGAAAGGGGCGAGCGAATCGACTCAGTATTAGCTCGATTCGAGATGGCCCGTGACGAGGCTAACTCTGTTGGCTTTGTCATCCCCAACTTTCAGATCCTAACGCTGATTCTCTTCAGAGCGTTAGGCGTTGGCGCGTCACGAGCCCAACACCTGCTGGAGCCTTTAATCATCAGATGCCCGAACACAAGCAGACTATGACAGGCTGCTGACCAGGATGAGGAACTACGGACATGTTGCCGAGCGCTCTCCTGGCAACATAGCGGGTATCTTCACAGGGCACCACTCACATGCAGGTGTCTACGCCACGACTGCGGGGTCACCCGCTGGTCCTGGCGAGCCAAATCCCTGGGCTGACCCAGCCGATATGCCCAACGAGGCCACTGCCCTTTTAGGGCAGACTGGCCAGGCATCGGCAGAGGCAGCTGAGGCGAACGCCTGGTCGAACTACTCGCCAGGCGCCGCCTACACTGCAAGCCCGCCCTCGGGCACAACCCTCTGGGGCCAAGCGGAGTCATCCGCTCAAGGGTCTCAGCCACCCTCACCGTTTGAATCTGGCACTGACACAGATACCTCATCTGACGATGAGCACAATGGAATAGTCTCTGCTGGTAATGACTACCCAGCGGATGACACTCACCTCTCTGAACAACAAAGAGCGGAAGCCGCTTTTATGGCTTATCGCAAATCAAAACGCCGTTGGAGGCGCTTTATGAAGAAACCAGTCAGAAAGGTGAGACGTGCAGTACGCCGACATTTCAAACGATTTGGAAAGGGTCGTGGCAAAGGGGGTCGCAGACGCCGTATGCATGGTAGGGGTATTACTGCTTTCCTCACGTCCTTAACTGATATGGCTTTTGAAGAAGTTCTTATCGGAGGCAAAGGTCGGGGTCGCAGGCGGACCTCCGGTAAGGGAAAAGGGCGGAGGGGCAACCCTAGGGACGCTTCTGGCAATACTATGAAGTGTCATACATGCGGTAGCACAGAGCATTTGCGCGATCAATGCCCGAAAGGGAAAGGAAAGGGATCCGTACATTTGGCTCAAAATTCTTTTATATGGATGACATAGATTACATTGACTACGAGTTTTACGTCAATCCAGAAGCGGCTCCCGCCGCGGGCTCCTCCACGTATTACGTGATGGCCCGCTACGCTGAAGCAACTGTAGCCCTGGAAGACTACGCAGTGACCCTCTTCGACGAGTTCCACGGCTGGGACGAGGTCGACGAGGTCGCGTACAATGCTTGGTTCGGTCTTCCAGCGGGGCCACCCGCCGGCGACGAGGTCTCCGAAGCCGAGACCGTCCCGGCAACAGAGGAAGAACTCACCGCCGTGCTGGCCCCGCAAGTGATTGGCATGCCGTTGCTGCCAAATCCTTCGTGGGCTGGTTCGGAGGCGGGAGACGCCGATGACGAAATGCGGGGCCATCCCGCGTATTCCGACTCCGAAGAAGCCGAAGAAGATTATAAGGACATGCTCCAAGAGCAGGTCTCAGAAGCAATCCGACTCCTGAGTGCGCCAGCACATCAGCAGATAACCATGAACGAACTGCTGTCACACCCAGGAGTTGCACGTCTACGTCCATACTTGGACTCGGACATGTCAGCATCTCAGATGCTGACAGCACTCCAAGCTCTAGCGGGGACACCCGCCGAAGAGACGCCAGACGCAACAGCGGGGCCACCCGCTTGGTCTATGGATGTATTCATGCAAGGTTGTGATCAAATGGACATTAACGACCTCACGATGGAGCAGTTAAACGACATCGGGTACTTCCGAAGCCCGTATCAAAACGTGTTCATGGTCCAGGACAGCTCAGAGGACTCGGAGGACATGCGCTACGCCAAGAGGGACAGACGACCGTCGCCTCCCCGAGACTCAGAGCATGACGATCAAAGGCCAATGGCACGCGGTAGTGCGTCAGCGGGGCCAGCCCGCAGAAGGAGCCGTTCAGCTCCCAGACGCCCTACACATGATGAATCGGGCTATCCATACAGTACTGAGCACTCCGTCGGAGTATCCGCTCAGCATGTGCCGGATTGGTACATCAAATGGTACCCCGGCTACTCGATGGACACGCTTCGCCACTGGTATTCTAAGGAGTACTGCACTAAAAGGGACGAACTGGCGCGATAATACGTACCAAGGGTGGCAAGACCAAGACGCCAGAGGCTTGGGACAAAAGGGCTAAGAAACAGGAGATCATCAACGATCGCAAGACATACAGGAAACAAGTATGTCAGTGCGAGCCCTTCAAAGGTCACATGCGCAGGTGTCCGATGGACCGCCCCTCCAGGAGCCCTCATCACGGTGAGACCCCGTGGAATTGGTCTCATGGAGATGACGCCGGCAACGTCCATGATCCTAATAAGGAGGTCCCTGGAGGAGGAAAGCGCATCACCGAAGCCGATCGTGTCCCTATGACCGAAGAGGTGGCCAACATCGTCAGGGAAAATTGGGTACAGCTTCCCAATGACCATCGCCTCAAAGAATGGAACCGCCGATTCCATAAAGAGGCGGGGTCACCCGCAGGATCCAGCAAAGAAGCGGGGTCACCCGCAGACGCGGCGCCAGCCGCTGGGTCCGCGGAAGACGATTGGATAGCTGTTGCATCTGCTGCTGGGTCCGCCGCCGGCACTGACCACACCGAACTGAATGAAGAATGGGCGGCGGAAGACGGCTCAGAGAATCCATTCCCTGATGGAAGCGCCTGCTGGTACTACAGCTCTTCGGCGCAGAAGTGGTTTTGCACGAGGGTAATCTACCGCCATGAGAATGGCAAGTACAAGCTGGCCATAAAAGGTACTGCCGACATCGACCAGATGAGGCAGGTCATCCATGGTCATGGCCAGCCAGAAGGCCCTCCTAGAGACCCTCCTGGTCCACAACCGGGCAGGGGCAGCAGACCACCTCCAAGACCTGAAGCCGACTCCTCGTCTTCACCGACTCCGGCAAAAAGGCACCCGTCCAAGAGCCCCGAAGGCACACAGGGGCGGGCGAAGGCCAGAGGGATCGCCAAGACGGACGACCCTGAGCCGGTGGATCCTCCCGGTCTGTCCGTGACGGAGAGGAGGAAGGCTTTTGCTGGACCATCGACCCCGATGCCACCGGCGACCCAAGGCGATGTCAAGGACGAAGTTCGCGACAAGCCTAAGGCAGCTTTCCGAGGTGACTGGACTCCAACTCTGCATCAGCCGCGCCTTGCACCACGACCAGGTTCGGCACGAATGAAAGCACAGCCGAAGCCCGAAGCTGGGATGAGGTCGGTGCGGGCGGAAGCGGCCGCCAAGGCTAAGGAGGACAAGGGCTCTGCGGGGCCACCCGCTAAAGCGGCGCCAGCCGTAGCAGCGGGGACACCCGCAGAAGGCACTCTCTCAAGGGAAGAACGCTTCAGAGTCCTCAAAGAATTTGGCGACCAACAGAAACTAACCGATGATGCAGCTGCTGACGAAGGTCACCCGAACCCTGGCGCGGAGTCATCCGCAGGAGCTGCCTCGTCAGCCGCAGGTTCTGCAGGGCCACCCGTTAAAGCGCCGCCGGCTGCATTAGCGGGGCCACCCGCACAAGGGCAGCCAATAATGTCTGTTCTAAGGAACATCCCTTTGGGAGCCATCGAATACTGGCAAGGCATTGAAGGCAAAGGCCCGAAGCGCACCATAAACCCACGAGTCACTCCAGACGACACGGACCGATACGAGGTCATTAATTGTCCTGTTCGTCGTAACTTCGAGTGCCGCAACGACTGGGAACGTGAACAACAAACCGTGGGAAATATGTTGCGAGACAGGCCGCCACTACGCGTTGCGCAGCATAAAGCAGAGCTCCTGAAGGTCATGGAGAGGTTCGGCATGGATCCGACTTTGCCGCGTGAAGGGCAGATGACCAAGGTGTCAATATGGTTCTCTACAGCCCTACGACACAGTCCATATTGGAAGGACGGATTCAGCCGACACTTCGAAAAGATCAGCACTTTCGATCCATACGATGGCTGGGTTGTCGTTGACGATCTGCTGACAAACTGGACTGAAAATGATCAGTGGAAAGGCTATCGTGAAATGCACGAGGTGCTGATCAAGGGCAGGCCCCACACGTCATACGTGTATTGGGTGCTGCTAAACTGCTGTGAGATGATTGACCATCACGGCATGCAGAAGGGCAGGCTCCAGATGAAGTGCGTTGATGACAGCATGCTGCTGCCTCCCAGGTTTCGACCAACGGCACGCAGGCCACAGTACTTCATCAGAGCCACGAACGGCCACAGCAGTCCAGGCATCCACTGTCCCGAGTCGCTTTATAAGCCGATCACAACATGGATGAAAGAACCAGACGACCCAGTATATTTCATCCACGGGACACAGTGGGAGTATGTCAAGGACATCCTTGCTAATGGCCTTTCATGCCTCGCACAGGACAACCCTAAAAGGAAGGGGGGGCGCCAATTTGTGCACGGCTGCCCCTACCTCCCGGGCGACCCGAGGATTCAATCGGGCATCCGTCCTGACTCGGAGGTGCTCATATTCTGCAGCATCAACAAGATGCTGTCCAGTGGCTTCTCCCTATGGAGATCAGCAAATGACATAGTCATGACACGGGGCCACGACGGACGTATACCGCCCGATCATATCCTCCAGATTGTGAGCATTGCGAAATATCGGGTCGGCGAAGCCTGGAGCAATCCGCTGGCTTATGACAAGTCGCGGAGGCGGGGCCAACCCGCGGACAGGATTCGCACCGATGACTACCTGCCACTTAAATTGTGTGACAGAACTCTGGGTGTAATGGAAGATCACGCCATGTACCTAAAGGGCTGGACTAAGACGGACGGTCGTCCATTCAATTTGGTCATGACCGAGCAAGATGTTGCTCCACGACCGTACGACACACAGACAGTCCCCATGATGAATGCCCAGGAGGACGAGGTCATGCCTGAAGCGGGGCCACCCGCAGGTGCGGGGACACCCGCGGTAGACACCTCGGACGGTTCATGGCAACAAGTGGTCACACCAGTAGCAACGGTAGCATCTCCTTGGAGGCCGGACCAGCAGTCATGGGTCCAGGCTCTCAACAGCCATTTGACATCAGCCGACGTCTCTGGACTGACCGATCAGCTATATCGTGCTGACCCGTGGGCGGTGCATGCAGGTATCCAAGACGCACAGCAAAGGAACCTGCGCCCTCCTGCGGGGCCACCAGGCATCCTAGGACCACAACCACAACGCCCTCCGCAGCAAGCTGGAGGTGCGAGGTTTGTCCCTATGGGCGGATCAGATGGTGGCTCGCCGTTTCGGACTCCGCCGTCTGAAACGAGCGAGAACAGCTTGTGGCAAAGACTCCAGGCGATTCGCGGGAATCCGGCGCTCGCAGCAGCACTCCAGGCAACCACTCCCTTTGGCACTCCGAGGGGTAGTGAAGGAGGAGTGGCTGCGGGGACACCCGCCGAGCGAACGCCTGCGGAGTCACTCGCACATGCGGGGCCACCCGCTGACGGACAGCAAGGTTCAGACTACGAACGTCGGGCAGCCAACTTGAGAGCACAGGCTACCTTTCTGCAGCAACAAGCTGACAGAGTGCCCAGCCTGTTGCGGAACCGCAACATAGATGTTACGAATCATGGCGACTTTCGGCCTCTCTGGAGCTGGACTTCTGAAGATGCTCCAAATGCTGATCCCACGAATCCATATCGACAGGTGTTTATTCCAGGAATAGCATCACACCCAATATATGGATGGGACAATCATGGACCAGCAGAGGCACAGGCCATGGACGCGCCGATGTACCCGGAGTACTACGCGCAGATGAATAACACTCCTATGATTGCGGGGCCACCTGCGAACGAATACACTCGGAATCTTGCCAATGAAATGTTTCGTTTGCAGTTTACACGAGCGGTCGATGCGCAGTCTATGCCGCACTACGCCTACATGCCCACGCCGACGGACCCCGAGACCGTAGTTCAGCCAGCTGGTCTCGCGGTGCCATCCGCTATGGGCAGCGTGCCAGACTACATCCGCGACGTGCACGACACGCAGCAAGCGATACTGGCATCTAGGCAGCAGGCTCGGGACAACGCCAGGCTGCGCCAACAACGCGCGATCCAGAGAAGGATCGAGCGTGAAAACCAAGCGGGGACACCCGCAGACGCGGGGCCACCCGCTGAACGGACAGATAGACGGCCGCCACCGACGCCATATCGGGAGGGCGAAACCACTTTCGAGCGCCAAGCTCGGACTCGCCCAGACGTGCCTGCTCCAGTCATTTCAGACTACAACTTCACACAGTGCCCAATCTGTATGGACACCTACGAGATGGGCACCACAGTGTGGAGACTGGCGTGTGGGCATTTCTTCCACGATATATGCTGGGATCGTGTTGCACAGCAGCACGTCCGCAATCAGCGGCCAGTTGCGCCAAACGAGGCCCCCTGCGCTGTATGTCGTGGGCCGGGCATAATTACAGCACATTTCCCATATGCTGGACAGCGCGACGCTGAGTCGGAACAGGCGCGCCAGCAGGAAAGGCACGTGGCAGATGCCCGGGAAATGCGTCGGCTACGGGAAGCAGTGGAGGCACTAGAGGCTCGAGCCGCGCACTCGGCGGAGCCATCCGCACGTGCCCCAGCTGCACAGGAATCCCCCTGGCCAGCGCCAGAGCAAGGCATCCAGATGCCAATCCTGCCTACGCTTCGAGCACAGGAGCCCCCAGCAGCGGGGCCACCCGCCGAAGCGGCTCCCGCCGCCAAAGCGGGGCCACCCGCAAATGGACCTCCGAATCCAGGATTCCTGAGGGCAATGGAGGCCAACATCAGGCGGAGTGGCAGGAGTGGAGGCGGCACGCGCAGGCCGACTGGATCATCCAGGACCTCACGCGTGGCAAGCCCGGTCAGCGCTAGAAGCCGGGCAAGCGCTGAGAGCGCGGAGGCAGCCCAGTTCCACACCACATTCATGATCGATACAAAAGGGCTGACCTATGCACGTGACAACACGGACACGCTGCCGCCAGGAGGTGAATGGATGTCCACACTCTCTGCGAATTATTGGGTTCTTGAACAGGAACCAATTACCGTAGAGGAGCGCCGCCAATATGAGCAGATGTGGTGCACCGAGTTAACCATGAGCCAATGGGTGCTTGAACAACGCCTGTTGAAAGGCACACTCGGTTCACAGATTACGTACCACACCGATGACCATGGTACGATGGCTCTGGCAGCGCGGAATGGGACATTCTTTCCCGACGAAGACGGACTGCCGTGCATCTCGTTCATGCTAGACATTGGCTCCAACGTGAACATCATTGGAGCCAATACGGCGCGAACCTTCCAGGAGGCTATGGCCAGGTACAATCATAGACCTGCCATATGCACCCTGAGCAAGACCCTCTACATTAACGGTGTCGGTGAGGGTGCTGCGATATGTCGGAAAATGGGCAACTTCAAGATCGGGGTGCAATACGCCAATGAGGCAAGCCCCCGTATCGAGGAGTATGCCTCCAACATCGCAGAAGGCTCGGGTGCCAACCTCCCGGCCATCTGGGGCCTTGGTGCCATGGAAGCACGTGACACGATCATCGTGCTGAAGCCAGGCTACCAGAAGGTTATCTTCCCCAGCGGAGATTATACCCTGAAGCTGGGGAGGGGCGCCAAGGTCCTGAGGGCGAAGAAAACCCCCTCAGGACATCTAGCCATTCCCTGCGGTTTGTATGACGGGGCTAAAAGCCAGACGGTCACGAACACCTTCACGATCCGCAGCAGTCGGGATGGCTACACCGAGACGGAGAACGAAGAGGACCCCGTCAGTGCGGGGCCACCCGCCGGTGTAGGTGCGGGGCCACCCGCCGGAGTAAGTGCGGGGCCACCCGCCGAGACCACAGCGGGGCAACCCGCGACGGGACAGTCCATGACCGTCACGACTGATACGTACATTGTCGAGCCGTATCTCGACAAGCAGCTCCTGGAAGACACGACCCGTTTGATCGTGGACAGGACGCTGAACAGCTGGTGGGAGGGCCAACAGTGTCCCGAAGGGACCTGGCCACATATGAAGGATGCCCTGAAGTCCAAGATATTTTGGACAGTCCAGGAGGCGGTGAATAAATGGACGCCTGAGAGCCAAGCGGGGCCACCCGCGACACCGCCACCACCACCAAGCTACACGGGCGGAGGTTCGTCGGACTCTGCGGGGCCAACCCGCGTGGAGATCGTGAGCGTAGCCGCACCAGCGACTCCTGCGGAGCCATCCGCTAACAGCATGCCCCCGAGTCAGACGGCAACGTGGTCACACGACCGCCGCTGACGGGGGCAGGCGGGCGCGCCGGCGGCGCTCGCTTGCGAAGAGAAGCCGAATACCGGCCTCCTCGCGACATACGTTGGCCGCGCTGAGGCCCGAGAAGAAAAATATCATTCAAAATGTCTCGTCATCGAAGATATTCGCACAGCTTGCGCTGAACTCCGAACCCGTGGATATATATGCGACCGGATTACCCATAATGAGGTAATGACTTCAACTGGAACACAGTATTTGGGAAATTTGTTGGCAGGAGACTACAATATGTTGTGGGTGGCCACACCCTCTGATTGGTACGTTCGTACTCCAGGAAAGAGGGCGGGACCACATTATCAACGTATACAAAATCTCCTGATCAAAGCGCGTGCTCTGAGAATGCAGATAGTTATCCTGGGGCCACCCGGGTATTTCTGGAAACAGGGTCCGATCAAAGATGTTATCGAAGATTTGAAGCTAAGCATTATACGAATCAGACTCTGTCATTTCGGTATCAAGTTTGACCGATCCAGTAAATATCCCAGTGGTTCTTATATACAAGTTGCTACATCTTGTCCTCATATACCGATAAACTTATGGAAATGTACTTGTGGATCACACAAGGAGCATGATTTGGATTGGTATGGCCAAGATCAGCAACGTGCCGAGTTTCGGTATAAAACTTTGGCTATTATTATTGCACGCTTCCTTGATCAACTCGATAAAGCCAACATGATCAGGAATGAGCGGAGTGCGGTACACCTCAGTGTGTGTACACGCGTTGACAAAAAGGTCAGACACTACGTCCAATGTCCACAAAAGGGCCCTCAATGGGACCATGTGGTTCGTAGAGTCACGACCGACCTGGACACGAACAAGATCGTTCAAGATATCAGAATCCAGGATCAGCCAACTGGGTACAATTATGTAGCTCCATTACCTGATGGGGTTACAAACATCAGTACTCGGCTATACTGGGAGCCTCCGGCTCCAGTTCTTCATGGCAATGGTGAGTCGCGAAGGCCACGCCCAAAGCGTGTGACGATCGTCGACGACGATCGATCTCCTCCCCCTTCGATTGAGCGTTGCCAAACGCGACCCACCAACAACCTTCCTGAAATTCCGCCATTTCCTGACTTTACAGCGGATTCCTCCGCAGCGGATCTCTCCGCGGAAACTGCGTTGCCCACTGATGCCAGGATAAAACAGAAAGAAAAGCAGAAAGCTGACAAAGAAGCCGGCATCAAACCGAAGAAAGTCCCGAAGAAAGTGGAAGACGGTAACGACGACTGTGGAGAGGACCTCAAAGGGCTTGACTGCTCCACATATTTCAACGACGTTCCTCTTGACGACTCGGACTCGGACAGCGAATCAGAGGACATCTTCATGATGTTACCGGCGGGGCAACCCGCTGACTCACATGCTGATGTCTTCTCGATAGTCCAGTCATTATGCTACGGCAGAAACAATCAAGTGGACATGCTTGAATTATGTGGGGGCAAGGGTGGTATATCCATATTAGCCTTCAAGAGGGGACTCTCGTCAGGCGGGAACCTTGACAAGATATCTATGGTTGACCTTGGAAACTCGGAAGTACAAAGAGCAGTCCTCCACTACCTCAAGACTTGCTTTGTCAAGATCACGATTCTGCAGCCAAGCTGCAGAACTACTGGACTTCCCTCCTATTTCAACGCACAGGTCAATCATGATACGTGGCTTAAACACCACAAAGAGGACCTGCCTCACATCACGTTCTGTGGAACAGTCGCTCTATTACAAGACGACCTAAGACGTTTCTTTCTCAGGGAACAACCAATGGGCACGTGGGTGGATGAGATCCAGCCATGGAAGGAACTGGCACAACGCAAGGTCACTTGCCAAACGATTATTGATCAGTGCACGACTGGTCTCAAAGATTCATTTGGACAATACATCCGCAAGCCAACACAGATGATGGCAAACAAAGAAGAGTTGTTGGCACCTTTCAGAGGCAAGCGTTGTCCAGGTAATCATGTGCACGCCAATGCTTGTAACAAAGAACTAGCAAGGGCGGCACAGTATACCTACAGAATGCAGTCACTGATCGTTGATGCGGTGCAAATCGCCAAAGACCTGTTTGCTTACGGTCGCGATCCATTCGCGAATCGTGAACGCAGCTATGCGTTCGTAACAAACAGTGCTGGCTACGACTTGGACGACCCAACAATCCGGAGACACCCAAACGGAGAAATCTGGCGACCACCACCTGGCGGTCTTGGGTGCCCTGGCTGTGTGGACAACAACTACAAGCAATCACCAAAGCACAGCAGGGATCCGAAGATGTGTCGGTGGTATGATGTTGAACCGTATTACTGGGACTGTCCAAGCTGTAAGAAGGAATATCAGAAGAGCAATCCTCACCACACCAAGATATCTGGCCAATGCAGATTCGCCGAAAAATGGAAGCTGCCAGATAACTTTGGCCAGCCGCGCCCGGCGGGGCAAGCCGCTCCTGCGGCGCCAGCCGCGGAAGCGGCTCCAGCCGCAGAAGCGGCGCCAGCCGCAAAAGCGGCGCCGGCCGCGAGAGCGCGCATACGCGCGCCTAGGCCGCCACGGCCTGGCGAGGGCGATCCAACCGCAGGCGCCAGCAGCCATGACATCACCAGAGCCGACGGGGCTAATGGTGGCAACAGTGGCGCTGGCAGCTCTGACGATCACCGTAGACTGCCACAAGTTGCAGCAAGGCGCGGACGCATGGAGGGAGGAGATCCTCCACCACCGCCGCAGCCTCAAGCAGAGCCGAGGCCAAGGCCAAGGCTCCCTGATTGGACTCGCTTCGACGTTCAGCTCAGCCTCCAAAACCTGCGCAGCTTCGACCCAGCTGTAGTGCAGCGAGAACTCCGCAAACTCCACCTGAGATGGTTTCATGCCAAGGAGCCAAAAATGCGGATGATTCTAACCAAGGTTGGTCTGGGTGAAACCCGTTTGAGTCTGATCAAAGGCATTTGTGACTCGTGTAGAGAATGTCGAGCCTGGGACAAACCAGGCAACACGGTGATGCCTTCTGTGTCACTGCCAGGACGTTTCAACGAGGAAGTCGAATGTGATCTTTTCTTTTACAAACAGGAACATATTGTTTTTCACATCATCGACCGTTGTATTCGCTGGGCAGCTGGCACAGAGATTCCTGATAAAGCCATGCATACTGTTCTCGATGCCTATCATACGACTTGGATGCAACATGGCCCTGCTAAAATCTTATACTCCGATGGGGAAGGAGCACTGAATAATGATACAGCAAAGGCCATCCTTAAGGCTAAGGGAACAGAGCTTCGTATTCGAGCGCGTGGCCAACACGCTACAACTATCGAAGCTAGGAACGGCATCCTGCGACACCTCTTACACGTGATGGGAGAAGAATTGAATAGATTAAATATTCCTCTCAATTTCACTCGTCTCTTACATGAAGCCTTGTTTGCCAGCAACGCATTTACCTTCTACAATGAAGTGTCTCCGTACAATGCGCTGTATGGCAGACAACCAGCTATGCTTCCCGATTTCCCTGTCTTGGATCATGATCAGTCCGCTGAATCATCAGATCACTCAAGGGAGGAAACAATCAGGAGGGTTAGTCTGGAGGCAATCACGCAGGCCACTGCGGTTGCCAAGACGAACAGGGCTCTCCGTACGAAGACTACTGCTACGGGTGAATTTCACTACAAAGAGGGAGATCTCGTGGACTATCATCGCCCGACCACCACGAAAGACGACTGGGGTGGATGGAGTGGTCCATACCCGGTCATCCGCAACGAACCTGACCGAGGCCAGGTCATCGTGAAGGTCGGCAGTCGCGAAGTGCGAGTACAGTATCCTGACACACGACACACGCTGTACATCGAAGCACTTATGGTCCGCGAGATAGGATCGGACAATACGGCCCTTCGGACAGTATTGGCCTTTATTGCCGGTCTGCCAGCGGGGAAACCCGCCATGACTTTCGGATATCTACCAGCGAAACAGGGTCGGCTGCAGATGACTGCTGCGAGCCGACTTTCGCCTAAGGTGCACTTGGCTCTTCAGTACCTCATACGCAACTACTTTCGTATTGAAAACGTTGTTGCTGTACGACTTGCCAAGAGCCTGACGAAGTTGCCTGCTGCACCCTATGCAGACAGCTGTACACTAGTGCACTATGATAATGATGTGACCCCTGGTTTTCATTACTATGAAGCTGATGGCACTGCCTTGAACATCTATGACATCACAGGATCTACACACTCACGCATCATCCAGTGTCTTAAATCCAGGAAGCCGTCTGCTGGATTTGACCAAGACCTCACTAAGTTTGAGGAACTCGCTGATGGTCCACCACCAAGCGAATCACCTCCAGCAGCTGCTCCTGAGGAGCCTCCTACGGATAACGATGGTCGGCTCCCGACCATCATAGAGGAAACAGAAGAAGATCTGGATGCTTTTGTCTTGAAGTCGTGGTATGCTGAACTGATGGATGACAGAACACTCCTTGAAGCTGACACAGAGGAAGTCATGCATACAGTTCCCACATACATGACAGACACACAGTGTGTGTTAGTCTCTACGACCTGTGAAGATGTGCAAGGCCACTTGCCGGAGCGGGGTCACCCGCCAGGATACGACATGGACACTTCTTACTACGTTCCTTTATGCTCCACGGATCCGGATAGCAAATATGATCTGGACTCCGATGAGCACGGGAAGTACATCGAGCTCTGCTTCACTGCAGACATGTCCAAAGTCGTCCTGTCCGAGCAGCAACACCGATTGTTGGATGACAGCAGCGTCACAACTATGCGAGTATACGTTAGTGCTGCCTCCAAACGTGCCGTGGTCGTCAAGGAAGACGATCTACTCACGAAGGCCGACATCCAAGCAAATCCGGTCAAAGTTTCCAAAGCCCTCTACACAGAATTGAAGACTTGGCTTGACAACAAATGCTTCCAGATGACTGACTTAAGCAAGGCGTCTAACATCATGACGTCACGCTACGTATACAAATGGAAGTTTGTCAAGAACGAAAAGGGCGAAATGGAAAGGACGATCAGGTTACGCTTGGTACTCCGTGGCTTCATGGACCTTGAAGCCTTTGATGTCGAAACCTTCTCTGGCACGGCAAGGAGGTCAAGCCAGAGACTGCTCGCAAGTTCTGCTGCATGCAACAAAGCTTGGATCATCGCTTCCCTGGACATCAACATGGCTTTCTTGAAGGGACTGACCTATGGCGAGCTCGCCGCGGCAACGGGCGAGAAAGAGCGTGTGGTGTGCTTCACACTACCACCTGGGTCAGCAGCTGTCCTTCGCACACTGCCAGGCTTTGAGTCATATGACGAATCAAAGCATTGTCTCCGGTGTCTGAAACCGGGGACGGGCACGAAGGATGCTCCCAGGGCATTCTCGCTGAAGCTCAGGTCCATCACTAGGAGCTTTGGGCTACAGCCTACTTCATACGACGAAGAGTTCGAGATGAGCCCAAACCTCTTGACAGCCAAGCACGTTGATGACATCAATATGACTGGGAAGGAAGAGGCTATTGACAAGTATGTCAAGTGTGTTGAAGATACGTTTGGGAAGTGCAAACTGAACAAGCACACATACACAAACTGTGCCGTTCGGTACAACAAGACCGATGATGGGAGCGTCACTCTTGATCAGGACGAATACATCAAACAGCTTCGTCCTATCACACATCCAGAGCTCACAGGAGCTGATCCTGAGAGCAAAGCGACAAAGACGATTTCTGACATGTTCGTCAGTCTTCGTGGCGCTCTAGCCTATGCGTTGATCACGCAGGTATGGCTGATGGTCTATGTTGTCTCACTACAACGTATCCAGGAACCGACAAACATCCAGGTACGACGACTAAACGCGGTTACCAGAAAGCTACAGGCAGGTCCGAAGAAGATCGTGTATCAAGCTATGACCCCAACAGGAGAAGTCGACCTGCATAGCGATTCTGGCTATCGTCGTCTCAACGGAGATGAAGACGACGAAGTCAAAGGCTATGGTATCCGCGGGGCTAACCTGCTGAGGCGTGGCCACACGCAAGCGGGGAAACCCGTCGTGCACCTGGTGGACGCATACTGCAAGTCTCATCGACTGCAGGTGCGTTCGAGCTACTCTGCGGAAACACTGGCAGCAGCCCACAACTTGGAAGACTGCTACCCGACCATTGTAACGCTCCACGAGCTACACTCGGGACCATTGACCCCCACACAGTTAAAGAACATATTGGAAATGGGTGGTCTATGTATCAAAGTCACTCTGACTATTGATGCCGAGTCTGTCTTCAAGTCTTTGTCTAGCAAAGATCTGAAGAAGCCCACAGAATGTACTCTGCTTGGGCACATCAGCTGGATCCGCCAGATGATGGAACGCGGAATCGTGGAAAGCGTCCAATGGTGTGACACGCGGGATATGACTGCCGATGGTCATACCAAAGGTAGTATTGACCGCGCGTTGCTCCTACAAGTAATGGCCGGCCAGCAATCCTTCAAGCACGAGCTGAAGAAACATACACCGTATAGGGCGGGCAGGTCGTCTGAGGACGGCCCTGCCTCCCGAGCCAGCGGGGAAACCCGCGGGCAGGTGCGCTTTAGTAGCGAGGAAACTCGCCGGTAGCGAGGCTACTCGCGCGCCCCTTCCTTGTAGGCAGCCGCTGCTGCTTAGCACTGTTTTTCCGCATAATGTAGAAGTGCGGTACCTGCTCGTCTCCTCCCCCTCCGACTTTAAACGGAGAAGGTTAAAGGCGAGGTATAAATCGAGCATGTACCGCTGCCGTGCCTGGCTCAAGCCGGGCCCGGCCAAATATATGACTGTGCCTCACTGAGGCGCACGACTTGCATCAGAGATCGGAAAATACCTTTTCCATTGACGATGCCCATCCTATCCTTTACTCCAGATCCCATGTTTCGTCTTGCTCTCTTGCTCATGCGATATGAGCCAAAGCCTGGGATATGGCAACGCTTAAAGCGTAACACATACCTAAGCTTACCAGCTTGTTTTCGACTACAGGGCCGTCTTGCGCCATCTTGAGGCCATCTTGGGCCCCCGTGTTGGGCGCATCTTCGGGCCACCTGTGCCGTCTGGACGGCCATGTTGAGCGTTTTGGAGGCATCTTGGACGCCACCTTGGCAGTCTGGAGCGCTATATTGGGCGTTTTGGGTGCCTCTTGGGCTGTGTTGGGATCTTCTAGGGGCCTCTTGGGGGCTTTCGGGTTGTCATAGGGGCCATGTTGGAAGCCTCTTGGGCGCTCTTGGGACGATGTTGGGGGTCTGGGGCCGTCTTGGACCGTCGAAGAGCTGAAAAGAACAACATGCCAAATTCTTCCAAAACCATAGAATTATCCCAGCAAAGCAACCTAACAGCGATGCGTATAAGCATATCTGGAAGCATTCCCCTTAATATTCAAAGTTTTCGATACCAACTGTTAGAATGACAGTTGAATGATATTCAATTCTACAATGGAAGGGGGATGGAATGCTACAATGCTTCGATACCAACTGCTACAATGGAAGGGGGATGGAATGCTTGAATCGAATAGTGTTTTATATCGGCTACCGATGGACGAACAAGCCTTTCAAGCTTCAACCCAGAAAGACCCATATTGCAAATGTTATTCACTAATGGAAAGTTGTTTTCAATGATCCAATCTCGAGAAATCCAGGCTTGAAAATTGCACTTTTCAGCTTGTCCCAAGCATCCTGTGGTGTTGGGTCTCCGTTTTGAAGAGACGGTCCCCGCGTTCACTCCTCCTCCTCCCGCTGCCCCCTCCCTCCTCCCTCCTCCCGTCACCCCCCTCACTTCGGCTCACCCCTCACACGTTTCGTGGCCCCGCAGGGCGCTCCACCGGAGGCCCAAATGCCAGCGTTCGCGCGCGGTCACCGCACCCATTTCGGCACACCCCTCACACGCTTCGTGGCCCCCTAGGGAGCCCGAAGGCCCAAATGCCAGCGTTCGCATGCGGTCACCGCACCCATTTTGGCACACCCCTCACACGCTTCGTGGCCCCATAGACAGCCCACCGAAGACCCAAATGCCAGCGTTCGCATGCGGTCACACCCGTCACATGTTTCGTGGCCCCAAAGGTAGCCCCACCGAAGGCCCTAATGCCAGCGTTCGCACACTGTCACCGCGCCCATTTTGGCACACCCCTCACACGTTTCGTTACCCCATAAGGAGCCCCACCGAAGGCCCAAATGCCAGCGTTCGCATACGGTCACCGCACCCATTTCGGCACACCCCTCACACGTTTCGACGCCCCCTAGGGAGCTCCATCGAAGGCCCAAATGCCAGCGTCCGCATGCGGTCACCGCACCCATAAGCACACCCCTCACACGTTTCGTGGCGCCATAGGGAGCCCCACCGAAGGCCCAAATGCAAGCATTCGCATGCGGTCACCGCACCCATGTGGGCACACCCCTCACACGTTTCGTGACCCCAAAGGGAGCTCCACCGAAGGCTCAAATGCCAGCGTTCGCATGCGGTCACCGCATCCGTTTTGGCACACCCCTCACACGCTTCGTGGCCCCAAAGGGATCCCCACCGAAGGCCCAAATGCCAGCGTTCGCATGCGGTCACCGCATCCATTTCGGCACACCCCTCACACGCTCCGTGGCCCCATAGGCAGCCCCACCGACGGCACCAGTACCACCACCCGCTTCGGTCAGCGCATCCACTTTGGGGCACAGCCCTCACAGCTTCTTGACCCAATAGGGAGCCCCACCGAAGGCACCAGTACCACCACCCGCATGCGGTCACCGCACCCACTTTGGGGCACACCCCTCACAGTTTCGTGACCCCAAAGGGAGCCCCACCGAAGGCCCAAATACAAGCGTTCGCATGCGGCCACCGCACCCATTTTGGCACACCCCTCACACGCTTCGTGGCCCCATAGGAAGCCCCACCGAAGGCCCACATGCAAGCGTTCGCATGCACCCATCGCACCCATTTCTGCACACCTCTCACACGTTTCGTGGCCCCATACGGGGATCCATCGAAGGCACCAGTACCACCGCCCGCATGCGTCACACTTTTCGCTGCCCCGTAGTGCGTTCCGCCTAAACCATCAGTGGAAGCGCCCACCTGGCACTCCCCCCACATCGGCACACCCTTCGCATGCTTCATGGCCCCATGTCGATATCTCCCGAAGGCAATACCCGCAACGACAGTACTCACAACTGCATATGGTTGGGTCCTTCGCCAGGATGATTCGACCCCGTAATTCCAGAATCGAACTTTTCAATTTCGCATTTTGGGATCAGTCTGCATCCTCGGAATTGGAAATTCTGCAATCCGGGAGTCCGAACTCAAAAATTGAGCACACCCAGTTCTGTTTATCTATCCTGTGTTGCGGTAATGCCGCCTGCGGCTAGTCGTCCAGCTCAGGTGACGAGAACGAATCGTGGATGGTAAATGTTTGACATGGAGGCCCGCGGTAGGAGGTGTTAGAAGGCGAAGAGCATATTCTTTTCGTGTGCGGCCTAGGCTTGGGGCGCATGGAGCGATCGCTTCTCGTGAGTTTTACTGCGGGTTCGAACCGCAGCGGTTTGGCTCGAGGCTGTTTTGACAGTTCTTGCCAAGCCTGCGCCGGCGGCGGCATCGTGCAGGATGTTTCACGGAGTTGTAGCACGCAGAGTTGGCAGATAGCGCAAGCGAGGCAAGCTCTCTGCACACGGGGAAACCGTAAAAGGAATGTCAGGGGGTTGCCGATCGCAGCAGTAAAGAGCGGCCCATGCCGCGCAGGAGCGAGCCCGAAGCAGGGGCGCGTCGTTGCCGCTGCATGCATTTGTCATCCTCCCGTGGCCCTGCTGCATATGTCCTCCCTTGGCCTTCCCGTTTGCCATCCCCACCAGCGTGACAGAACAGTTCGGTTTGCAGCGGTGTTGCACAAGGGGGCTGGCAGGAACAGAAGCGAGCTCTTTGGCAGGGGATGTCCGCTTGGTTGAAGCAGAAGGCGGCTCAGGCTTCGTGCGGCGGCACATTTTGCTTGCGATCGCTCAACTCCTGCTGTCAAACGTGTAGAGTGCAATGCAATGCGTCGTGCTTGTTCTACGTCGCCGAAGTTTGGGCCCAGTCATCTGTGCATCATCCCGTTCCTTGTTCCACCGTGTAAATCGGGCGTGCGCTGCATGCAGCCCGACGGACTAGAGCGTTGCTGCTTTACGCAAGAGTTTAGAATCATTATGTTCATGTCGGTCGTCGTTGCTATGTAGTTGAACCAGGTCATGAAGCGCCCATTCGTTCGGGAGCTGCCCTTTCTTAAGCGGCGAATGGTCCAGGGGAACAGACAATGACAGGAACATAAACAACACAGAGGTCCGCGCGGATTTCTCGGATCGGCGCTGGATCCCCTTCCTTGGCATGCTCCGCGCGCCAGGGGCGGCCCCAGAGGCGCCGCCAGGGGGTCCCAGCGCCGATCCGAGGAATCCGCGCGGACCTCAGAGTTTTCATGTTTACGTCATTGCTCGTTTCCCTGTGATAGTGCTTCTCTATTTGTGGGGCGGTCCCATCCCTCGGTAGAATCATGTTTCGCAGTCTGAGGATGGCCCTGGCCGCGTTGTAGAGGTTCCGACAGGGGCGGTGGTAATTCGGCACACTGTCGCGTTGCAATAGAAAGCTTATTCATTCGTAGTTTGCTACGTTTGCACCCGTGGGATATCAGCAGTGATTGGCATGTTCATGTTGCAGGAGTGATCCCATGTATTGCTATATATGGTTTCATGTTTCTCTCGTGCTGGTCCTTGCTTGCCGTGCCTTGGGGTAGATTGTTGTTCCCTTCTTCTGTTTTGGCTTCTCGCTGAGGGTGTTGCTGGTGTTCGTCGTTGCCTTTCCCTCCCCCTCGTGCCGCTTCAGCACGGCACGGACGGAAAGCCGGCAATGTTTAGGACGAGGGGTTGGGCTTCCCTTCGATTCGATTCCGACTTGGGTCGGTGCACCTCGGGGTTGGCGAGTTTGGAGAGCCCCGTGTGGCACGGCACGTTTTTGGTCGGCGGCGCCAGCGGTCGCGGGCGCGGGGCGCGGGTGCCTGGCGGGGCGCGCCGAGCGCGGAGCAGTGCGCGGAGACGGCGAGGAGAAGCGGACAGTGACTGCGAAGGAGGAGGGGAGGAGGCCCGACCGCCGAGAGGCGGCAGAGGCGAGGGGCGCACGGGTGGCCACAGGGCACCGCCGGGCGGTGCGCGGCCACGGGTGCGGGAGCAGCGCGCGGACCGCGCCGTCGAGGTGGGCCCAGCGGGCGCGCTCCACGACGCGCAGAGCGCCCACCCGCACGCCTCCGACACACACAACAAAACGCCTGCCTCGATGTGGTCTGTCGTGCATCCCCCGCGGCGGAGCCCGGCCAGTGGCGAGCAGCTCCCTTGTTGCGAGCAGCGGAGCGCGCTTCGTCTGCGGCGGCAGGCGGGCAGCGGGGCACGCGCGCGCACCGCCGGGCGCGTGAGGCGCGGCGCGGCGGCTGCGCGCCTCCGCGCCGCGGGGGCCTGCACGGGAGGCGGGGGGCCCCCGCCCTTCGGCGAGGCGCGGGGCTGCGGGCGGCCCGGGGGAGCGGTGCGCAGCTCCTCCTCCTCCTCCTCCTCCTCCTCCTCCTCCTCCTCCTCCTCCTCCTCCTCCTCCTCCTCCTCCTCCTCCTCCAGTGGCTGCTCACGCGTCGGCCCGGCGCTTCGGGTTGTCCGCCACGTGAGCGTTTCGCGCAGCGACGCGACGCCATGGTTCACGTCCGCGGGCGACTGGTGTGCCCCGTACCTCGGCGTGCGTCCCCCAGGGCGTCATCGACCCTCGGCCCAGGAGTGGTGCCGCGCATGGTCTTGTCAACCCTCAGGGGCCGAAGAACTGTGCACAGAACCGAGTTGGAGCGGGGCCTGCAGAGATTCCAGACATACTACGGTGCACGGGCGCCGCTCCCGTAGGCCAACAGCTCGCGCGCACCAACTCCTGTCGGCTTCCAGGTGGAAGGGCAATCTCGAAGCAATTACAGCTGAAGTCCTAGTCGATTCTGTCGAGCGAAGCACTGGCTCACCCCTCCTGAGAGCATTGGCTTCGTTCCAACATGCGGCAAGGACGCACGGATCGAGGAAACGTGCAAGAGATCGGCCACGCGCAGAGGGGGGTGTGGGGGAGGGTGCCAAGATTTCTTGGAAGCAGCCCCCTCCTCAGCAGCCTTCCCCCGTCTGGGGAGCCTCCCCCCCCCCTTGTGCGCGCCGCCGACCAACAGCGGCCGAGGTGGGTACCTGGCGGCCCTGTGCGTTTTTTTTTTTTTCTGTTGCTCGCCCTGGTGTGGCGCTGCGCCGCTCCCGCCTGCGCTCGCGCCAAACTTCAGGAGGGCGAGAAACACGCAGACACAATTCATCGTCGACCCCCAGAAAATACAGGGAACTATGGGCAAGTGGGGGGGGAAGACAAGAACACATAATATATATATATATAGTTGTATATCTATATATATATATATATATATATATATATGGGAAAACATGGGGAATCCTGCGATCTCTGTGCATTCACTTGCGTGCCCCGGGGCCCCTTCCAACACTGGTCGCTCGGGCCCCCGCGCCCCGCCCCGCGCCTCTGCCATGCCTGGAAGAGGCGGCCGCGCCCCGCGGTCGCGGAGGCGCCCTCGCCGGCGCCTCTCCGCGGCGCGCCCGAGGGGCGGCGGCGCCCGGGCGGCCGAGGCGCTGGATCAGAGCCCCGAATCATCAGGGGTACCTCGGGTCAGGGCTAACTCGGGTTCGTTTTTCGGGATTCCGAACCCGACTTACCCCGGACCCGAGTTACCCCGGATCACTCGGGCGTCCAGAGCCCCACATCATCAGGGGTAACTCGGGTCAGGGCTAATTCGGGTTCCTTTCTCGGGTTTCCGAACCCGACTTACCCCGGACCCGAGTTACCCCGGATAACTCGGGCGTCCAGAGCCCCACATCATCAGGGGTAACTCGGGTCAGGGCCAACTCGGGCTCCTTTCTCGGGAATCCAAACCCGAGCTACCCCGGACCCGAGTCACCCCGGATAACTCGGGCGCCCAACTGGAGTGAGGACCACCCGGGGCTCGCCGGGGAGGCCCCTGCCAGGAAGCGCCCTGCTCGCCTCGAGTCGGGCCTGTCCCCCCCTACAGGGGGGTTTTGGGCGAAGAATCAAAGACACTCAGAAACTATTCCAAACATGCCCAAAACTATTAGAAACATCGTCCCCTGACGATGTTTTTTTTTTTTAAATATATATATATATATATATATATATATAATGAATATGCCCCCTGTAGAAGGACAGGCCCGACTAAATGCTTGCCTCCAGGGTGCCATGGGTTTCTTCAGTTTCGATGCTTCTGCGATGGACAGCGTGACTTCCCAACGCCAACTCAAGGGACGTCCTGGGGTCTCAGGGTTGG
>CAUYUJ010020226.1:203564-206064 GCA_963575745.1 Prorocentrum cordatum
TCGACGACACGTTGACCTGTTGGCGAGGAAAAAAATGTTGTTTGACCGACGTCAGGGTTGCTGTCGGCCAGTTCGGTGGGGATGCAAGGGTGCTTAATCGTAGGAAGTGAATGTGTGTGTGTGTGTGTGTGCGTGTGCGTGTGTATGTGTGTGTGTGTGTGTTTGTGTGTATCTGTGTGTGTGTGTGTTAGTGTGTGTAGTGTGTGTCTCGCTCTCTCTCTCTCTCTCTCTCTGTCTCTGTTTGTGTCTCTGTGTGTGTCTCTGCGTGTGTGTGTGATTGGTTGTGTGTGTCTCTGTGTGTGTCTCTGTGTGTGTGTGTGTGTCCGTGTGTGTGTGTGCGTGTGTGTGTGTGCGCGTGTGTGCGTGTGTGTGTGCGTGTGTGTGTGCGTGTGTGTGTGCGTGGTTGTGCGTGGGCGTGCGTGGGTGAGCGTGGGTGTGCGTGGGTGTGCGTGGGTGTGCGTGGGTGTGTGCGGGTGTGTGCGTGGGTGTGTGCGTGGGTGTGTGCGTGGGTGTGCGTGGGTGTGTGCGTGGGTGTGCGCGTGGGTGTGCGCGTGCGTGTGTGTGTGTGTGTGTGTGTGTGTGTGTGTGTGTGTGTGTGTGTGTGTGTGTGTGTGTGTGTCTGTGTGTGTTGTGTGTCTGTCTGTCTGTGTGTCTGTCTGCCTGTGTGTCTGTCTGTCTCTGTGTGTCTGTGTGTCTGTGTGTCTGTGTGTCTGTGTGTCTGTGTGTGTGCCTGTCTGCGTGTCTGCGTGTCTGCGTGTCTGCGTGTCTGTGTGTGTGCGTGGCTGCGTGTCTGCGTGTGTGCGTGTCTGCGTGTCTGCGTGTCTGTGTGTCTGTGTGTCTGTGTGTCTGTGTGTTTGTGTGTCTGTGTGTCTGTGTGTCTGTGTGTCCGTGTGTCTGTGTGTCTGTGTGTCTGCGCGTCTGCGCGTCTGCGCGTCTGCGCGTCTGCGCGTCTGCGTGTGTGCGTGTCTGTGTGTGTGCGTGTCTGCGTGTCTGCGTGTCTGCGTGTCTGTGTGTCTGTGTGTCTGTGTGTCATTGTGTTTCGCTGTGTGTCTTGTGTCTCTGTTTGCCTCTGTGTGTCTCTGTGTGTCTCTGTGTGCCTCTGTGTGTCTGTGTCTGTGTGTCTCTGTGTGTCTCTGTGTGTCTCTGTGTGTCTCTGTGTGTCTCTGTGTGTCTCTGTGTGTCTTTGTGTGTCTCTCTGTGTCTCTGTGTGCCTCTGTGTGTCTCTGTGTGTCTCTGTGTGTCTCTGTGTGTCTCTGTGTGTCTCTGTGTGTCTCTGTGTGTCTCTGTGTGCCTCTGTGTGCCTCTGTGTGCCTCTGTGTGCCTCTGTGTGCCTCTGTGTGCCTCTGTGTGTCTCTGTGTGGCTCTGTGTGGCTCTGTGTGGCTCTGTGTGTCTCTGTGTGTCTCCTTGTGTCTCTGTGTGTCTCTGTGTGCCTCTGTGTGCCTCTGTGTGTCTCTGTGTGCCTCTGTGTGCCTCTGTGTGTCTCTGTGTGTCTCTGTCTGTCTCTGTCTGTCTCTGTCTGTGTCTCTGTGTTTCTCGGTGTGTCTCTGTGTGTCTCTGTGTGTGTCTGCGTGTATCTGTGTGTGTGTGTCTCTGTGTGTCTCTGTGTGCCTTTGGGTGTCGCTGGGTGTGTCTCTGTGTGTGTGTCTGTGTGTGTGTCTCTGTGTGTGTCTCTCTGTGTGTCTCTGTGTGTGTGTCTCTGTGTGTGTCTGTGTGTGTGTGTCTCTGTGTGTGTCTCTGTGTGTGTCTCTGTGTGTGTGTGTGTCTGTGTCTGTGTGCGTGTGTCTCTGTGTGTGTGTCTCTGTGTGTGTGTCTCTGTGTGTGTCTCTGTGTGTGTGTGTCTGTGTGTGTGCCTCTGTGTGTGTTTCTGTGTGTCTCTGTGTGTCTCTGTGTGTATATGTGTTTTTGTATGTCTTTGTGTGCCTCTGTGTGGCTTTGTGTGCCTCTGTGTGCCGCTGTGTGTCTATGTGTGTCTCTGTGTGTCTCTGTCTTTGTCTGTGTGTGTCTCTGTGTGTCTCTGTGTGTCTCTGTGTATATGTGTGTCTTTGTGTGTCGCTGTGTGTCTCTGTGTGTCTCTGTGTGTGTGTGTGTGTCTCTGTGTGTGTGTCTGTGTGTGTGTGTGTGTCTCTGTGTGTGCCTCTGTGTGTGCCTCTGTGTGTGCCTCTGTGTGTGCCTCTGTGTGTGCCTCTGTGTGTGCCCCTGTGTGCGCCTGTGTGTGAGTCTGTGTGTGTGTCTGTGTGTGTCTGAGTGTGTGTGTGTCTCTGTGTGTGTCTGTGTGTGTTTGTGTGTGTCTGTGTGTGTCTGTGTGTGTCTGTGTGTGTTTGTGTGTGTTTGTGTGTCTGTGTGTGTTTGTGTGTCTCTGTGTCTGTGTGTTTGTGTGTCTGTTTGTGTGTGTGTCTGTGTGTGTTTGTGTGTCTGTGTGTGTGTGTCTGTGTGTGTGTGTGTGTCTCTGTGTGTGTCTGTGTGTGTCTGTGTGGGTCTGTGTCTGTGTGTGTGTGTGTC
>CAUYUJ010020226.1:207858-226294 GCA_963575745.1 Prorocentrum cordatum
CTGTGTGTGTGTGTCTCTGTGTGTCTGTGTCTCTGTGTGTGTGTGTCTCTGTGTGTGTGTCTCTGTGTGTGTGTGTGTCTGTGTCTGTGTCTCTGTGTGTGTGTCTCTGTGTGTGTGTGTCTCTGTGTGTGTGTCTCTGTGTGTGTGTGTCTCTGTGTGTGTGTCTCTGTGTGTGTGTCTCTGTGTGTGTCTCTGTGTGTGTGTCTCTGTCTGTGTGTGTCTCTGTGTGTGTGTCTCTGTGTGTGTGTCTCTGTGTGTGTCTCTGTGTGTGTCTCTGTGTGTGTCTCTGTGTGTGTCTCTGTGTGTGTCTCTCTGTGTGTCTCTCTGTGTGTCTCTCTGTGTGTCTCTCTGTGTGTCTCTCTGTGTGTCTCTCTGTGTGTCTCTCTGTGTGTCTCTCTGTGTGTCTCTCTGTGTGTCTCTCTGTGTGTCTCTCTGTGTGTCTCTCTGTGTGTCTCTCTGTGTGTCTCTCTGTGTGTCTCTCTGTGTGTCTCTGTGTGTGTCTCTCTGTGTGTCTCTCTGTGTGTCTCTGTGTGTCTCTGTGTGTCTCTGTGTGTGTCTGTGTGTGTCTGTGTGTCTCTGTGTGTGTCTGTGTGTGTCTGTGTGTGTCTGTGTGTGTCTGTGTGTGGCTGTGTGTGTCTGTGTGTCTGTGTGCGTGATAATGCACAGCAGCCCGGGGCCAAGAATAGCCGCACAGCATGCACAGGAGCAGCGACTCCACAGCGCCGGGCAGGCACTGGCCGGCCCCTTGGCCATGAGGGGCACGTCCAAACCACTTTTCTGGACAACTCGGCAACGCACCGCCCACCCCGTTCAGCCGCCCGACGCTGGCTCAGCCTGTCGCCCCTGGACCCCCGGCTTGAGCACCCTCCCTTGGCCAGCACGGAGAGCGCACCAGCGACACTTCAGCACCCTACGCGACCAGACTACCGGCCATCGAAGGACGCCACATACAGCTCGCCAGGGACGCCGAGGAGCTCTTACAGCACTCCCTGGTGCAGGACCCCATACGGATCTGCAGCGCGGCCCTGCTTTGGACCGATCCCTGGGGCTCTTCCACTACCTCACGACTGGACGCGGCGCGTGCAACTTCACGGGCAGAAGGTAAAGAGAGCAGTTTCCCACCGAATTCTTACGCGGACGTGGGACCACCTGACGACGGCACCACCCCATCGCCAGCAAAACGACCGGCACCCTCGACGCGCAGATCCCCGACTGTTTCCAACCGGCGAGCAGTGACAGAATATCGTGAGCAGGTACCACCTATCGGACATGATCAAAGGGCAACAACTGGGACGTAGCGAGTACTACCTAATGGTTTGGGACACTAAGTGGGCTTTGGGGTGGGCGGGGCGTGACTTGGCTGGCAGCAGGCACCCCGAACGCTTTTCTCATCTCCAAGTCGCAGCCAATTGTGAATTCCCTGGCTGACATGACGCACGCGTGGCCCCCAGCCCCCGGCGCCAGGGTCTCAGGCGCTACGATAGCGACGACGCGGTCGCAAGACCCCGCCCAGACCAGGCATACTACAGGGTCGATCGCACCACGAGGAAGACCCAATATAACAAGGTCAACGCGACGACGCGGGAGTTCTTTCCAATCGGGCGCGGAAAAGCGGCCCTCCTCAGGGCACCGCCCTCCCGCCCATCGCATGCACGCTTGTCTTTCGACACGAGGACTGCGACAGCAAGGCGATGCTGGCGCAGGCCTCGGCGCCCCTGGGGCGCATCCTCGGCGACCCCGACTAATCCCGCGCCAACCCCCGCACCGGCATACCTGCACTGGCGCCGCAATTGGCGGAGGATTCCCCAGGCAGCGTTTCCCAGCGACTGCTGCCAGCCCCTAGCCTGAGGAACAATTTGCGCACGTCTGCGACCTGCGCCGAGCCAACGACGCGCAGCGGCGCTGCGTGCTAGCGACACAGAACGCCCTACACACCGTCTGCCACGGACCTCCCGGGACTGGGAAGGCCAAGGTTGCAGCATGCGTTGCGGACGCATACTTGTCCTGCCTCCCCCTCGGGTGGGAAGTAGGCTGCTCTGGCGGCGCCAACGAGTTCATGGGCAACCAAGCAGAGCAGATCGGGTAGAACCTGGTTTCAGACAGACATGTTGTCGCGCTTGGAAGTGCGCCTCGCGCGCGTGGGCACAGACGTCCAGGGCAGCGTGGCCAAAGCTATCACCCCTGCCGCAAAGTACGCGAAATTGTGCAACGTATCTGCGGACGCCAACGCGTGGCACGCGAACTGGTTCCGTAAGTTTCGCGCGGAAGTCGCCACCGAAGCGAAACTCGCCCTGGCCACCGGCCACGCACGAAGCGGGAGCGGACCTCCGAGAGAAGAAGTTCCTCTTAGATATTTTCGACGAAGCAAGACACACGTTAGAGCCCATGGCAATCATGTCCCTGAGCCACGCCGTCAGATGCGGAGCCAGGACGGTTCTCTGGCGACCAGCGACAGCTGTGCTCGACGGTCGACTCCCAGCAGGCACTCCAGTTGGGGCTAGGTGTCGCCACCCTCGCGAGGTATGTAGCAGCTGTCGGGGGTATCCCCGAGTGCAACGTCACGCGGGAGGAGCGCGATCGAATCCACCCATTCCTGCTCCCATCGCTCACGTTCACGTTCTACTGGGGCCGACTGATCTCTGCCATCCTGGACCCGTGCAGAAGCGGCCATGCGCCGAAGGGCGGAGGTGGCCACTCGCGCAAACCTCGTCCGACCAGGAGTACACACACACACACAGCAGGGGGAGCAGGAGGAGGGACAGACCGGGAAAGCAAAGCAGCAGCGGCAGCAGCAGCAGCACCAGCGGAGGAGAAGCAGCAAGAGAAGCAAGAGGAGGGACATACTGGCAAAGCAACATCAGATCGCTCCCCCTCCCGGCTTTCGTAGCAACAACAAATCCCCCTCCCTCCCGGCAGTGGGCAACGGGACTGCGCGTGCAACAAAAAAGCAACAGACCCGCACGTGCGGACACAGGGCACGCGTTAGAAACAAACTTGCTCGCGCTGCGGATGCCGCGCCGTGCGTGCCAGTGCTCGCGTGCAGGGACGCGCACAAGGCACCGGGTAAGAGACGAGACCCAAAAGCCACTCTGAGTTCGCCAAACAGCCAATTCAGCCACCCCCAACCAAGCCCCACAGCGCTTGTCCAGGAACGCTCCCAGGAGGGGCCCACACACTTCGTGGACAAGGTCCGGCTGGGGGGCCGCGGGACTTCCGCATTCATGCCGCTGCGTCATCCCAGGAGCTGAGGCCAATGCTCGCGCGCAGACACACTCGCGTGGCATTTGTCGATCCAGCCGCCCCACCCGGCCCCGCAGCGCCTGTCCAGGAACGCCCCCGGGGGCGGCCCGCACCTTTCGTGCCCGGCCGGGAGACCGCGGGACACCAGCATTAATGCTACAGCACCCTCCGATACCCCAAGCACCCCCGGCGAGGAAGGGGGAGGAGGAAGAGGAGGAGGATGAAGGGGAGAAAGCGAAAGGGAAAGAGGCAGGAGGAGAGGGGTTTCAGCGTCGAGCTCCTGACGGCGCCCCCCCGCCTGCGACAGACCAGGCGCGGCAGCGGACAGACCCCCCTGCAGCGGAGCCAGCAAGGCAGAGAGACGGATGAGGCCCACACCGGCGAGCACAGCATAAACGAAGCACTTGCTTGCGCAATCCTGCCACTACTTTGCTCGCACTCGCGGCTGGCGCATTCACCACACCAGCCACCTCGCAAAAGCATGCACAACAGAACACAGCACGTGCGTGAAAGGGGAAGGAGCAGGGACAGGGGAGGCCAAGAACGACAGGAGAAGCACAAAGAAACAAACCACAAGTACATGCCCCTTGCACCCGAAACAACCTTGCTACAGCAGGCCACAGTGCAAGAGAGGATTTCTGGGGGCAGCTCCGGACGGCGCTCCCTCCCGAGGCCCCCGAGTGGACGCCGACAGACAACGCCCCCCCAGAGGTGCACCCAGGGGTGGGGCCGCGCACAGCCCATTGCCGGCGCGCCGCGCCCGCCCCGCCGGGACGACCAAGGGCGGCCCACGACACTAACACCGCCCGACAAACACGGCCCGATCCAAACAACGGCTTGAGCCAAAACGGCTACGGACATGTGGGGCTGACACGTCCGTAGGTGCAACCTCATGATGACGGCCGGCGCAAGGATGTCTCGCACGGCCACAGACGCGGCATTCCATCACCTGAGCACTTGGGCCCGGAAGGCGGACCTTGCCTTCGAATTCCACATACATCGAGATGGTACCCTTAGTCAGACCAGTGGACGGAATACCCGCATAAACCAACCCTGACAAAGTGGCCGGGCGAGTGGCGGAGGCTGAGCGCAGGCGGTAGGAGAAGGAAGTGGTCAAGGCACGACAGGCTCAGCAGGCCGGCTTCGCGGAACGCGCCGATCTACCACTCCCTGCCGACAACAGCTGGAAGGACCCGGGGGGCGACGTCAACGTGGCTACGACCCGTGCTTGCTATGGTGTCTTGGGCTACACCAGCACCAGTACCGCGTCGCAGACCAGCCCAATGACCCCAGCTTTCAGGACAGGAGGGGGTGGAGCATGAACGGATCCCTCTTCTACTGCTCAGCGCTGGTCGGACTGGGCGCCGGCAGCCTGGTCTATACCGCGGTCTTCGCGACCATCACGCGGGCGATAGGACTCGGAGTCACCGACAAGGACACCGCGCACGCATTCGACCCCAACCTGATCCCACCCCGACGGGACCGACCGAACATGCCGGCAGCTTGGCATATCAAGGAGACTTTTGTCCCCGCCGACGTCCCCAGGCGCAGACCCAGATGCTGGCACGCATCCGCCTGCAAGTGCCAGAAGCAGAAGGAGGCACCCACAACGGCCGTGTCCCACGCCTTCTACAGCATGAGTCCAAAAGAAAGCCTAGCTGCTGTCGTCAACAGCCTCACGGGCCAGCACCGGCGCGACCTTGGACGGTATCGAGGCAAGGATCCTTCTCGCCCTGTCCCTTCTTATACAACGCGAGCCACGTACCTGACTGCGCCCATACGGGGATGCCGAGGGCATCGGGGATGTGCTGGAGGCCGTCCTCGGCCTGCGCGAGCCGCACCGCCCACGCGACAAGGCTGCACGTGACCAACTGGGCGCGTTGTTCGGGCTCCAGAGGCAGCACATCAACAAGCTGCGCTCCGCACTGGAGCTCCTGATCACAGCGGTGCCCCAGTCGCCCACCACCACCCCCTGGCCCAGAGGGCGAACTGCCCCGCGACTTGGGAGGGCTTAGTGGCCAAGCAGTTTCCGCCCCAGGCCACCCTCGCAGTCATCGAGGGCATCGTGTCCACAGCCGACCTGGCAGCCTTGGAAGCCCACGAGCGCGCCGCATGCGCGCTCCACGTCGACGTGTTCAGATGCGACATGGCCCCACCCACGACCCGACCAAACAGGCAAGCAGCGCCACCTGGACAGGTGGAGGATACTCCTATACGCGCCTACACCTGAACGCACCAGCCCCTCTTGGGCCACGCCCTGGAGTGACACTAAGGCCCCTATGGTTAGACAGCCGAGAAACCAGGTGGGAGAAGGACCAGCAGAAGGTCGACTTATACTGTCAAGGATGCCTGCGCGGCCCCTTCAAGCACGATCAAGGCGCATACGTTAGCAAACGGACCCGCCAAACCATCAACAGCAACAGGCTGACGGAATACTGCCACGGGAAGGACCTGACCTGGCTTAGAATATGCTGCTGGACTACGGCGGCAATGGCCGAGCGGCAGCCCATTCCTGACGACGTGGACTTCCATGCCTGTCCGCGCAACGCGTGCCCTTTCCTGGGATGTGTCCGACACTCTTACCCGCGGCCCTGACGCCACTGGAGCAGCTGTTGGTGCCGCTGGAATGCGACCTGGACCCCCTCAACGTGGGAACCACCCTCCCAGCCAGCGTCGCGAACGACGACTGCCTGATCAGCCAATTCTATAAGGGGAATGTCGGCACCTGGAGGTGCGACGGATGCCCCTCGGGCGCGGAGGGACACAGGTGGGGGTCGGGACGGGCCTACCCAGGCACGCACGGGCACGCCGCGGACCCAGAAGGACCCTGCGACGGCTTTAGCCTGGTCCACGGGCTCCCCCCCGCGCAGCTGATGAGGGAGATGTTTTTGGCCGAGCGCTGGCACGCGGGCTGGTGCTGCAAGGCATGCTTTATCCACCAATGGGACATGCGCCCATCAGACGCGAGCGAGATACTCAGAATACGGCCCCGACGCATACCCAAAAGCAGGGGACAAACCTCTACCCGCGCTACCGGGCCTCCCCGCGTCAAAGGGAGAAGGCGCAGCACGCCCCAGCCAAGAGGAGACGCGGCGACGCGCAGCCGCCTGGGAGGAGGCTGAGCGCAGCTACCACGACCGCCACCCCCGTCGTGGGATCCAGACGCCGCCGCCGCCGCTCAGCCCCCCACTGACAACGCAATCGCCAGCGGGGCCCACCGGCGCACCAACCCACGGGCGGGCGGGCGCCCCGTGCAGACACCCAGCCCAGTCCAGTCATCAAGGCCCACCAAGGAAAGGCGCGCGACACCCAGCCCAGTCCAGGCTACCACCCCCTGCCCATCACCAACAAGCCGCCCATCAACGGTGGTGATTCACCACTTACCCTTCCCCTTCCGCCCACACAGCGCGGCGACGAGCCGGCCCCGGCCCAGCCGGCCACGCGGCCCACGGCCACCAAGTCCGGCGCGGCACCGCCGCCCTTCGGCCCAACACCTGAACCCATCGGGAGGGGTGCAGAACACGGCAGCCGCGGAGCGCTGCGGGGGCAGGTCCCGGACACGCCCATCTCAGGATCCCTGCGCCCAGCTGCCACGGACAATCAATGCATCCAGTGCGGCGACTACGCGGTCATCAGGGGCGACTCCCTTCCCCGCGCCAGGCGGCGGTTCAGCGCGACGGACTGCGACGAGCCCCTCGCGACGCAGTCCTTGGCTAGGGCCGTCTTTGGGCCCGTCCTCCGCATCGCCGCGCGAGAGCAGGACGCGCGTATACTGCTCGTCCAGATCGGCGGAGAGTGGCTGGAAGTGCGAGGCGTCGGCGACAGGATGCTTCGCGTGTGCGCCCTCCTTTTCTGGAGAGCGCCCAAGGGAAGATGCGCGGAGAGCAAGCGGCAGCAACCCCCGACAACCCTTCGAGCGGCGTCAGCACCACGGGAGACAGAGCAGCGTCCGCAGAACACATGCAGGACAGGCCCCGACCTGAGCCCTACCCGCAACAATCCAGCACACAGGATCCCATTTACGAGTCTGCATCCCTCATGCCGCCTAAGGAGGAGGACCCTGACTGGGGCAACGAAGACCAGGCTAAAGAAGAGAAGCTGCGCTGCGCCGAGGCCCTGAGCGAGGCCCACCCCATCTCCTCGTCCTCTGACTCGGGCACCGCTGAGGAGCACCAAGCTAAGACGAGCCCTCAGAGAGCGGCAGGCCAGCCCCGAGAACGACCCCCGCAGCACAGACCAGAGGGCTGCCCGCGCATCCGCCGAGCCAATCCTGCGCCCCGAGGCCGTGGCTGACGATCGGAACCTGCACAGGCGGGACCGCTCCAGGGGCCCCGAGGACCCGCGCCCGGCGCTCATCCCTCTCTCGGCGCACCCCCCAGAGCGCCCGCGCGGCAGAGGACGACCGGCCGCGCGCAGGAGAGCGAGACCGCGACCGCGACCGCGACCGTAACCCGAGCGCGGCGGGGGCGCCGTGGCGCAAACACGACGCCAAGGACTGGGACAGAACAAAGGAGCGCTACTGGGACCGGACCCAGGACACTGGCTGGGGCTCGGCTAGCGCACCCTGGCGCCAGCCAGAATCGCGCAGCTCTCACTGCAAGGGCGACCGCAGCCACGCCGACACCAGCTGGTCACACGCCACGTGCCGCGATGGATGGCAGCGCCTCCCAAACGAGACAGCAGTAACACACTTGAAGAGGTTGCAGACGGAAGGAGGGCACCAATTTAACGTAGCCTGGCATTCGTGGCGCAGGCGCAACAAGGAGCAGGGCAAGAGCAAATCTAAAGACCAGGCGCCCTTCGACCCACGCCGTTGGCAGCAGTGGATCATCGACAAACTCCTGGATGACATGAAGGCCAACAACTATTAAGCGGACCGGTGGTCCAGCAGCGCAGGTGTCCACGTGGACTGGGAGCGGGAGCAGAAGCTTTATCAGGAGGTGCAGAGGAAAAGGGGGGTCGCTAAGGCTGACGGGCGCGACGGGGACCAGGCCCGCAGTTCCGGGCACCGCGACACCTGGACTGGGAAGCGTCCACGGCGCTGACTGTCGCCGGCCCTACCACACCCGGCCCGCTGCACCACGGCCCAACCTGCCCGCCACTCCCGTTATTTGCGCCCCCATCCCCCAACCACCCCACACCGTTCAACCAGCTGGGGGCCACGTGTCCCCCCTTCCCCCCCTTCACCTGCTTCCCCTCGCCCGTGTGGCATCCGCTGTCCAAACATTAGCATTCACCTGCTTACCTGGGCCTGCATTCACCTGTTTACCTGGGCCTGCCCTCTCCTCCTCCTCCTCTCCTCCTGTTCCGTTTCCAAGGATCTGGGACTCTGTGTCCTACCTGTATGCATCGGCTGGGTGAGTTTCCCTGACCTGGGACTCTGTGTCCCCCCTGTGCCCATCGGCTGTTTCCCACGGATATGGGACTCTGTGTCCTACCTGTACCCATCGGCTGAGCGTGATTCGAGGACCTGGGACTCTGTGTCCCCCCTGTATCCATCTGCTGAACTTGACTCAAGGATCTGGGGTTCTGTGTCCCCCCTGTTCTTACCTGCGACGCGTTGGTACGGCGGCGACGTCCCGAGACGCCCGCCAAAAGCCCACCCCGTTCGGATCAGCCGACGGCTGCCCGACAGACGGCCGACGATGGAATAACAACATCGAGGCGATGGAGGAAAAAGAGGAGGAGGGAAAAGAAGGGGGCTGGGAACAAGGAGCGAGGAGAGAAGGCAGGGGAGGCTAGCTTTATTAAGATAGGCTCCAGATGACGCTCCACGCTGTCGGCAACCTAAAGGCGTCAGCGGAAAGCCCCCCCACTGCAGAATAGTAAAGAAAACGCAATGAGAGCAACGAGGGAGATGGCGATCGCAAGCACCACATGTCACGAATAACCCACGTACAAACGAGCACGCAACCTTCCACAATCACAAGCTAGCGCCAAGAAGACCGAAGACGAGGGACATGCAGAAACACGGTACGACCCCAACCGGAGGCGCATGCACTTACCGCACAAAATTGCCTGCTGAGATCGCGGGGCGCTCGCCGGTGTGAGGCCAGGCCTGGCCGGCAATGCGTATGCCGCGGATGCCGCCCAACGTACCTGCGCGCGTGGAAGCTGCACCGGAAACGGCCGCGGGCGCATGAAAAAGCACGAGCGCTTCGCACCGAGCACCACGCCAGAAGACAGCACAGGCATGCCCACGCCAGCGGAGGAGCGGGGAGAGGGGGGGGGGGGCGGTGGAGGGCAGAACGGTCAGGACAGGCAGTTTGGAGAATCAGCCTGGGCACGCGCCCCCTTCCTTCAGCCACCCCCGCACTACGGCACAGCAGGCAAGAGTACAAATGCAGGCGAGGGTTGCCATGAGACTCCCTCCCGACGCTCCCGGAAAGACGCCGACGGACCGTGCGCGCGCCCCAGAAGAGCTCACCTCCAAGGGGTGGAGAGAGACGCCCACCGCCCACGTGGCCGGCGCGCCGCGCCCGCCCCGCCGGAACGACCGGGGGCGCCGCGCGACATCCACGCCGCCGGCCAGCAGTCGCGCCCCGCTCCCGGGGAGAGGCCGCGCCCCGCGCCCGGCGCCCAGCAGGGAGAGGCCGCGCCCCGCGCCAGAGCGTCGAAGCAGGCGCGCCTTTGCGAGGGCCGTGCCCGCATGGGTCGGGGCCCAATCCGAACGCAGGCGCGACAGTGGGGGCCTCTGCCAGGAAGCACCCTGCCAAAAACCCAGAAAATATGGGAAAATATTGGGAATAGGTTTATTTGTGTGTATTTGTTTGTGTGTCCCAGTTCCCCTTCACCCTGCTTGCCTCCAGGGTGCCCTGGGTTTCTTGGGTTTCGAGGGTGTTGCGATGGGGAGCGTGGCGCACCCCCACAGCCAAAGATCCATGGATGTCCTGTGGTCTCAGGGTTGGGTTCCTTGTGGAAGATTTCGTCTAGTCGAGCTCCTATTGTAAAGCCTTCGGCGCGAAGCGCCGTGTGGGACCCCGGACAATGCGATGGGGGTGCCGAAGTGAGGCGGGGCGCCCTGCGGACGCAGCCAGTGTGTGTGTGTGGCCACAAAGCGCGCAAGGAGTGCGGCGACTTTTGGCGGGCCCCCCCTGCAGGCGCATCAGCTGGAGCCTTCCGTGGAGCTCCCCATGGGGCCACGGCGCGCGCGAGCCGTGTGCCGAAATGGAGTGGGGCAGCATGCGGACGAAGCCGCTGAGGCGTTCGGTGGAGCTCCCTGTGGGGCCACGAAACGCGCGAGGAGGGTGCCGAAAGGGGCGTGACATCATGCGGACGCAGCCGCTGGAGCTTCCCGTGGAGTTCTCTATGGAGCCACGGAGCGCGCGCGCGGTGTGGCAGCATGGTGCGGGGCGCCATGCGGACGCACCCAGCGGGGCCTTAGGTGGAGCTCCCGATGGGGCCACGGAGCGCGTGAAGGGTGCGCCGACATGGGGCTGGTTACCAGGCTGTCGCAGCAGGCCTACAGTGAAGCTCCGTACGGTGCAACGGACCGTGCGAGGGGTGCGCCGAAATGGTGCGGGTCGCCACTGGAGCACACGGTGGAGCCCCCTTATGGGGCAGCGAAACATGTGACAGGTGTGGTGACATGGTGCTGAGAGTGATGACGGTGGTAATGAGTACGAAGATGATGCTGACGACGATGATGACTACGACGGGGATGATGCTGATGACAAGGAGGCGGCGGAAGAGGAGAGGAGGGAGAGAGGTAATGAGGTAGAGCGCGGCGTTGCATATTCAAAGCGAGGATCTACACACAATAGCATTGGAAACAAAATTAGGATGAGGAAGAGCAGGAGAGGGAGGTGGAAGGAGCAAGTGGAGCGCAGCGCTGCGAGCTCAAAGCGAGGACCCCACACACAGGAGGGCTGGGAAAAAGTCTGAGGAAAAGATCGGCGACGACGACAAGGAGAGTGGAGACGGTGAGGAGCACCAGGACGAGGAGAAGCAATGGGAGGGGCAGTCTTGGCCACGGGTTCTTGCGACTTAGGTGAGCCTTGCCCAGAGGTCCGTGGTGGGCTCTAGAGGCTTCCGGAGGCCCGGCGAGGGTGAGAGACGTCCGGAAACCTCGAGCCTCGAGGGGCGAGGGCGGAGCTTGGCACGCACGGTGGCCCGCGCCCGCGCCCCTGCCGGCGTCAGACAGGCGCAGGAGGCGGCCCGGGCCGCAGCGCTGAAGGCGCAGGAGGAGGCCGCCCGCCTCAGCGTCGAGGCGCCGTTCCCTCCGCCCGTCCTCTGTGCACCGGGGCGGTCAGGCACACGGCGTGTTCCAGAGCAGGCCTTGCCCTCGAGGGGAGAAACAGGGCGCCTTCCCTTCCTCGGCGGATGCTGCCAGAAGGTGGTGGACGTAAAGTCGGAGACGTCTCCTGCAAAGGACTGGCAGAAGCCAGCGGAGGTAAAGCATGTATCATCCAAGAGGTGAGCATTTGGAAAAATTCAGGGGTTCTGGAACTTGACGCGGGTGATGTGGGCGATCTTTGGATGCACATGTTGCCGCAGGTGCTTCCACCGTTCGGCCCTCGTGTAATCACCAGCCTTCCGCATGTGTAGATATTTGACGGGTCGCCTTCGCATGCTCCTAGTCTGAATCCAGTTGTGTGCAAGTGAAAGTGGTTGTGTGTGTCCTTGTCTTTCTGCCAGTCTGTCTGTCTGTCTGTGTGTCTGTCTGTCTGTCTGATTTTTCCAGCAGTAAGCTATTGTTGTGTGTGGTGCGAGCGCGCGATCGGCGAGAGGGGGAAAACCGCGTGTTCATGGAGGTGGCCCTCCCCTGTATCATTCTCCTTCTTCGATCCCCCTTGCCATCCTCGTCAGCATCTTCGTGCCACATCTTCTTGTTTCTTCTTGGGTGTGGGTCGTGTGCTCTCAGGGGTTGGCGATGATGATGAACGATGCGGCCAGGAAGGGGTGGACCCAGCGGGCCATGGCGTGGAGCTGTCTTGCAGCTGCTCCTCACAATACGAATGACAGTGTACCCCGAGGGCGCGTACACGCTGACACGCCAATATGCAAGCACGCTGACCGCTCAATCCAAGCGGAGTTCTAGCACATTGCGGCCTTCGTGTGTTGAGGCATGCGCGATATTACAAGTCATGTAATGCAAGGGTGCTTTAGGTCACACACGTTCTTCCCATTTCCTCCACATCGTTTCATCGCTCTCTCTTTCTCTCTCTCTCTCTCTCTCTTTCTCTCTCTCTCTCTCTCTTTCTCTCTTCTGGCCTATCACTATCTACACAGTTTGTTTGTGTGTTTTGTTTGTTTTCTCTCTCTCTCTCTCTCTCCTGGTCGATCACTATATCCACATTTTTGTTTGTTCTCTCTCTCTCTCTCTCTCTCCGTTTTTCTTGTTATGTTTCGTTTTAGTTTGTTTCTCTCTCTCTCTCACACTCTATCTTGTTCTCTCACTCTGGCGTCGGAGCTCGTTGGGTCAATGTGCTCATGCGGTACCGTTAGCTTGGCGGCGTCTGTTTCATGTATACGGTTTCGTTTCTACCTCGCGTGCCCCGGACATGTGCCCTCAAGCGCCTGTATCGGATTTTTTCACCCTTGCAATGTTAGTAGGAAGCTTCCTGCCCAAAGAAGAGCACACAAAGAGCAAATGCGAAGCTGCAAACGAAGCCATATACTTCAAGTTGTGGGTGCGCACGACCTGGCGTGGCCTTCATACTTTGTTGTCAAGCACCGGCAGTGGACCATATCTTATGTATTAGCCGCCATACTGGCTATCCAAAGTCTTCTAGTTTAGATCGTGTTCGAGGTAGACATGAGCCCCACAGCAATCTCGCTATGATTCGCCTCTTGCCATGCGAGCCAGTTCGGTACATTTGCACTTCGAGCGGTGGCAACCGCAGCATTACGGTTCTAGCATCATGGCCGGGTTGAAGTCATTCCGAGTATGTCCGCCCGTTCTGTTAACACATTCCGGCTCCCGAAATGTGTTCCGGGTCACAGCCAAGTTTCAGGGGCGTGGCGACGGTTCAAAACCTTGTTGCGAGGAATGTCCGCCCGTTCTGTCAATAAATCCAGCTCCCAATATCCTTCACCGAGTTACAGGTAAGTGCTGGAGGCGTGGCGCAGCTTCTAAGACGCGAGGAATGTCCGCCCGCTCAGCCAAATTCGGCTCCCGGAATGCCTCGCCGAGGTACAGCGGAGTTTGCGAGGCGTGGTTCGGTGTCTAAGCCTCCATGCAGAGCCGACGCAGCCTCTCCCCCCCCCGCGGAGCTTCCACGATTTCCCGGCGTCCACCCAACACCGGGTTTCATGGAGCAGAGGAATCCAGGGATGAACGAGGAGGGGTAGGACGAGGAGCGAAAGGAGGAGGAAGAAGGGGAGGGGAGCCTTGTGGCTAGAAGCCTCTCGATGGCCCTCCGCGAGCGCACTGGCAATCGTGCCCGTCTTGCCGCCTCGATAGTTCCGCAGTCCATCGCGCTTGCGCCCCCGGTGACATTGGACAGGCGCAGCGTTAAGGCGAAGAGGCAGAGCGTCAAGAGGGGGTGAAGGGAGGAGGACCGAGGGAGGGAGGAAGACGAAGAGGAATAATAATAATAAGAACAACAGGATGAATAATCATACACATAGCTTTCATATATGCATGCTGATGGTGGTGATGATGGTGCTAGTAATGGTGATGATTATGATGATTATGGTGATGGTGATGGTGATGGTGATGGCGATGGCGATGGCAGTGGTGGGGATGAGGAGGAGGAGGAGGAGGAGGAACAGGAACAGGAACAGGAACAGGAACAGGAACAGGAACAGGAGGGGGAGGAGGAGAAGGAGGAGGAGGAGGAGGAACAGGAACAAGAGGAGGAACAGGAGGAGGAACATGAGGAAGAGGAGGAGGATGAGGAGGAGGAGAGAACGAGGAATGTTGGCGGCCCTCGCCTTTCGGATGGTGTTTTCGTATGCAGGTTATCGCATGCTTCCTCCTCTTCCTCCTCGTCCTCCTCTTTCTCTCTCCTCCTCCTCCTCCTCCTCCTCCTCCTCCTCCTCCTCCTCCTCCTCCTCCTCCTCCTCCTCCTCCTTTCTTCATCCTCGCACAACTCCTTGCCGTCCTCCTCCCCCTCCCAGAAGGAGCACTGGCGTTATTGTGTTGCTCCCCCCCCAAAAAAAAAAGTCATCCCACCATCTTTGTATTGGGGGGAGGGTGGGGAGCGGGCGGGTGGGAGAAAAACCCTTTGCGGCGTTGTCCAAAAGATTCCTGGTGTGAGGATATCCAGTTTAATACCCTTTGTGGCGTGTCCAAAGGAGTCCCACCGTGAGGGTTTCTATGTTTTTACGGATGCCCCCCCCCCCGAACCTAAAAAACAAAGTGGGTAATGTGTTGTTCCAGTTTTTGGAGGGGGGCAATTCTTTGTGGTGTTTTCCCATGAAAGCCCCCTGTGCGGATTTGCAATAGATTCCCTGTTGGGGTGTTTTCCAATTGATTCCTGTTGAGAGACGTTCTAAAGTAATTACCTTTGTCGCGCTTTCCAGAGGGTTTCTGTTGCGAGGATTTCTCATATAATCCCCTTTGTGGTGGTTCCAAAGGATTCCCACCGTGCCAGTTTCGCATATAATGCCGTTGTGGTGTTTTCCAATCGATGTTTTGGTGAGGCTTTCCTATATAATCTTTTTGTAGCGCTTGTCAATGGATTCGGGTTCTTAGGTTTTCCAACAGAATCGCTTTGTGGTGTGTTCCATCGGATTCCTTATGTGATGCTTCCCTGTGGGACATCCTTGTGGTGCTTTCCAGAGGATTCCTGTTGTGATGCTGTCCAATAGAACCCCTTTGCGGCGCGTTCCAAATGATCTCCACTGCGAGGATTTCCCGTAGTCTCGTTGTGGCGCTTTCCAAAGAATCCGTGTTGAGAGGTTTTCCCATATAATCTCTGTGTGGTGTTTTCCGGAGGAGTCTTGTCGTGAGATGTTCAAATAAAATCTTTTTGCGGCGCTTGTCCAAAATATTCCTATTCTGAGGCTTCACATTTGGATCCCTCTGTGATGCTTTCCGGTGGATTCATTTTGTGCTACTTTCCCATAGGAGCCCTCACTGGTGCTTGCAAAGAGGCTTTCTGGTTTGAGTCTTTCCCATGGAATCCCTGTGTGGTACTTTCCGAAGGATTCCCATTGTGATGATTTCCAATAGAGTGCCGTTGTGGTGCTTTCCAGCGGATTCCTGTTGTGAGGTTTTCTCATAGACTCTCTTCCTGGTGCTTCCCAATGGATTCGGATTGTGAGGAGTGCCAGTAGAATCGCGTTGTGTCGCTTTCCAGCGGGTTACTCTGCGCAGCTTCCGAACATAATCTCCTTGTTGCGCTTACCACGGGATTCCTTTTGTGAGATTTTCCGATTGAAAACTTGTGCAGCGCGTTCCAAAGGATGTCCATTGGATTTCCCGTCGGATCCCGGTGTGGCGCTTTCCAAATGATCTTCGTTGCGAGGCATTTCAGCAGAATCTCATTGTGGTGTTTTCCAAAGGAGGCTTGTCGTGAGACTTTCCAATTCGAATCCCATCCCTTGGCTGCGCTATCCCAAGGATTCATGTTGTGAGGCTTCCTGGCTGAATCCCTTGATGGCACTTTCCGATGTATTTTTTTTTGGGGGGGGCGGCTTCTCAACAGGAGCGTTCAGCTGTGTTTCCACAGGTTTTCTGGTGTGAGGCTTTCCCATGGAATCCCTCTGTGGTGCTTTCCGATGGGCTCCTTATTGTGCGGCGTCCCAATACGAACCCCTTAGCGGCTCCTTCCAATTCAATGGAATTCCTGTGTAGTGCTGTCCACAGGATGGTTTCTTTATAATACTTTCCAAAAGGAGCCCGTCGAAGTGTTTTTCAGAGGAATCCTGTTGTGACGTTTTCCAGTAGAACTCTTCCGTGCTGCTGTCCCAAGGATTTCTCTTGTAAGGCTTTCCAAAGCAATCCCTATGTGGTATTTTTTCCATAAGGATTCCTGTTGCCAGGCGCTCCGATGTAATACATTTTGTTGCGCGGTTCAAAGGATCTCCACTGCGAGGCCGTCCGATAAAACCTGTTAGATTCCTTGCCGAAGGGTTCCAGTTGCTTGCTCCCACAGAATACTTCTGGGCTGCTTTTCAAAAGGATTCCAATTCTGAGTGTTTCGTATTGCTGGACAACGCTTTCCAGATGATCCCTGTTGCGAGGCACTCCTGTGGATCATTTCGCACAGTGTTCCAAGCCCGACGCTGTCCAATCGAATATTTTGTGTTGTCTAAAGGCTTCCTCCTGTGGTGCGTCCTAACAGAAGCCCTCAGCAGTGCCTTCCAAACGGCTCCGATTATGAAGCTTTCCAATCGAATCCGTTGGTAATTATTCCCAGCGGATTCCTGTTGTGAGGACATGGGATATGTTTGCTCCGGTTTCCAGAGGGATTCGCTTGTGATGCTTAAGGAAGGAGATGCGTATAATGTGCATGTTTGAGAGAGAGAGAGAGGCACAGGGAGAACGTGAGAGAGGAAATACAAGGATAATGATGAAGACAAGGCTGAAACTTGTAAAAGCTCCCTGGCGAAATTCCAGCCCAATGCCGTTTGGCACAGGGCTGGAGTTCCGAGGACCATGCTCGGGGGGGGGGGAATGTTTGTTGTTAAGAGGCTGGCGAAGAGTGAAAGAGAGAGAGAGAGAGAGATAGAGAGAGAACATGAGAAAATAATATTATCACGATAGAGAGAACGAGCAGATCACGAACACATTGTAAAACAATCATTCGAAACAGCGAGGGCCGCCACAATCCTCCGGCCTCGAGGAGGAAGAGGAGGAGGAGGAGGAGGAGGAGGAGGAGGAGGAGGAGGAGGAGGAGGAGGAGAAAGAGGAGGAGAAAGAGGAACAGGAGGAGGAGGAGGACCAGGAGTGGAGGAGGAGCTGGAGCTGGAACTGGACGAGGAGGAACCGAAGGTGGAGGAGGCGAGCACGAGGACGAGCACGCAGGGAAGCGTGGCCAGCAGCCTCCGCCCGACGGGCCCGCAGGCCACCCGACCACCTGCCCTGCGCGGCGGCCCCTCGCCCTCCCCCCCCCCCCCATCCCCGCGCAGGCGCAGGAGGCGGCCCGGGCCGCCGCGCTGAGGGCGCAGGAGGAGGCCGCCCGCCTCGGCGGCGAGGCGCAGGACGCGCCCTCGGGCATCGAAGAAAAAGAAGAAGAAGAAGCGCCCCAAACGGAGTCTGCTGGCGCTCCGCGCGGATCGCTGGGCTCCGCGCCGGGGCCCCCACGGCGGCGTCCTGCGCCGTTTTCTGCTGCCGGCCCCCGCGGGCCTGGCGAGGCCCCCCTGAGAGGCCGAGAACGGCGAACACGATGTTGCTGTTCCAGTGCACCCAGACATCCAACGTTCAGGAGGGAAAGAAACACACAGACACAATTAATCGTCGACTCCCAAGAAAATATGGGAAAATATGGGAATTGGGGGGGAAGACAAAAACCCAGAAAATATGCGAAAATATGGTGAATATCTTTATTTGTGTGTATTTATTTGTGTGTCCTGGGGCCCCTTCAAACGTGTGGAAACTGAACCAAAAAGATCGTCCAATGCTCTCGGTCTCTAGGCGCCCTCGCCGGGCCCCAGGACTGCCAGAGAACGGCTCGGGAGGAAGACCGCACCTTGGGAACGGGTCGAGGCCTCTGAGGACGCTGTTGAACAGCGTCCTCAGAGGCCTCGACCCGTTCCCAGAACAGTGTTCGATGCATGGAGTTTTTTCAGAGCAGTGTTCTGAAAAAACTCCATACATCGAACCTCTGGGAATGCGTTGGAGGTCTCTGAGCTCTGAGCGCCCTCGCCAGGCCCTAGGACCGTCCAAGAACGTCTCGGGAGAAAAGCCAGACCCGGGAAACGGGTCGAGACCTTTGGGGGCGCCGTTCTTCAAGAGGGGAAAGGCACGCAGACACAAGTACACGTCGATTTCCACAGAAATGTAGGAAATTAGGGGAAGTGGATGGGGAAGACAACAATCCATAACATATTTAAATAAATGAGGGGAATATTCGGATTTGCGCCTATGTCGTGTGTGTTTGTGGCTGCGTGTGTGTGTGCTTGTGTGTGTGCGTGTGTGTGCGTGTGTGTGCGTGTGTGTGTGTGTGTGTGCGTGTGTGTGCGTGTGTGTGTGTGAGTGCGTGTGTGTGTGTGTGTGTGCGTGTGTGCGTGTGTGCGTGTGTGCGTGTGTGCGTGTGTGCGTGTGTGCGTGTGTGTGTGTGCGTGTGTGCGTGTGTGCGTGTGT
>CAUYUJ010020226.1:226394-271394 GCA_963575745.1 Prorocentrum cordatum
TGCGTGTGCGTGTTGCGTGTGCGTGTGCGTGCGCGTGCGCGTGCGCGTGCGCGTGCGCGTGCGCGTGCGCGTGCGCGTGCGCGTGCGCGTGCGCGTGCGCGTGCGCGTGCGGGTGCGTGTGCGTGTGCGGGTGCGTGTGCGTGTGCGTGTGCGTGTGCGTGTGCGTGTGCGTGTGCGTGTGCGTGTGCGTGTGCGTGTGGGTGTGTGGGTGTGTGGGTGTGTGGGTGTGTGGGTGTGTGGGTGTGTGGGTGTGTGGGTGTGTGGGTGTGTGGGTGTGTGGGTGTGTGGGTGTGTGGGTGTGTGGGTGTGTGGGTGTGTGGGTGTGTGGGTGTGTGGGTGTGTGGGTGGGTGGGTGTGTGGGTGTGTGGGTGTGTGGGTGTGTGGGTGTGTGGGTGTGTGGGTGTGTGGGTGTGTGGGTGTGTGGGTGTGTGGGTGTGTGTGTGTGTCCCTGGGCCCCTTCAGTTCTGAAAAACGCATTACGTCGGCTCTCAGGGAAGACGTTGGAGGGTCTGGGAGCAGGTGGATGGCCCAGGCCCCTAGCGTCATGATTTGTTCCTTGCGTCAATCCCCAGGGAAGGGAAGAGGGGAAGGGAGTCCATTTAAGTACGACGTTTCTTCGTCCTGTTCGTTCCTCACTTATCTTAGGACGGCGACGACGGCGACGGCGACGGCGGCGACGGCGACGGCGGCGACGACGACGACGACGACGACGACGACGACGACGAAGACGACAGCGTCTCACACACGCCGACGGGTCGGCGGATTTTTTTCATAACGTCGACCCCCATAGTCCCCCACCCATTCCCAAGGACCAGTGTTTCGCCCTGAGCTGTTTTTGGAAGGGCCCAAGGCTGGGAAAAAAGGGTTGCGGGGGCTGGCAACGGCGAAAAAAAACATCCGTCGCGATTTGTCCATGACTCGGCACCAAAATATCACGACGGCTGGTTTGCTCCAACTCACGGCGTCCAGGAGCCCTCGAAGGGCCTTCGGACAGTCAAGCGACGACCAAGGATGCAGTGCCGATCCCGGGGAGCAGGCCGAGACCCCTGGGGGTAGAGAGCATTGACGAATCACGACGTCGGGGGCCCTCGACTTCCCGCTTCTCTCCCCAGGGAGGGAGGAGCGGAGACACTCGGCGGCGAGCGAGGGGGGGAAGCGAGAAGGAGAAGGCCTTCTCAGAAGGCTCGAGTCTCCCGGCCTTCCGAGAAGTTGTCTAAGCCTCCCCGAAGACGAAAACACTTCTAAGAAGGCGCGAGGGCTTCTGAGAAGTCCCGCCGCCTTCTGAGAAGGCCTTCTCCTTCTCATTGTTCCCCCTCGCTCGCCGCCGAGACACAGTGGAGATGCCACGGAGGCACTGCCTCGACGCATCAGCCGGTGGGCGAGCGAGGTGCGCGGGAGGCACGGCCCGGGCCGCGGGCGCCGTGGCCGAATTCTGCTGAGGGCAGCAGCCCGGCAGGGGTGGTCTCAAGCGGGCCCGGCCCGCTCGCGAACGGGCCCAGTGGTTGAGGTTGGCCAGTGCCAGGGTCTCGGTGCGGCGGGTGTTCTGTTGCCGGTGGCCGAGGCCGAACGCTCAACCTGTCAGCGCTTGAAGGTCGCCGACGAACGTTGCCACTCTCAGTGTTTGGTGCTCGGCTGTGCGGTGCCGAAGAACATTCAAATCAAGAGAGAGAGGGATCAATCATTGCGAGGCTTGGCTTGGCAGGCCCCAAGCGCTAGCTCCTTTAGTGTGCGGCCAGGTGCTCGCCCCTGCATGCAAGAACATAGCTGAGACTGGCGCAGCACCCAAGGCTGATGGCTCTCGGGGGAGGCCCAGCGGGGCGGATATCCCAGGGTGCGGCACTGCATGCATACCGGCGAGGCTCCCGGCAGAAGTCGTGCGTAATGCCCGCACCTGCCTCCGAGAAAAAAGGGGCCCAGAGGGACGCGGGTCCTGCAGAGGTGTGGGGCCGCTGCGCGGCTCTCGGAGGCCCGTCCTGGGCTCCAGGACCGTCAAAAGAGCTCCTCCTCCTCCTCCTCCCCCTCCTCATCCTCCTCCTCCTCCTCCCCCTCCTCCTCCCCCTCCTCCTCCTCCTCCTCCTCCTCCTGAAAAGCCAGTGCGGCAGCTTTCCACAGCAGGTGTCCAGGTGCTTGCCGCAAGGGGTGAAGGCGCCTCGTGATGCTCCAGACAGCTCTCGTGCCGCCGGCGATGCGATGCGATGCGATGAGAGCCGATCCTATATAGGAAGGCCCCAGGGTCCGGAATCTGGAGGGGACGAGCATCCTGGCGTTGACGTAGAGGGTTTGACCGCGGTCGAAGGGCACGAAGCGGCATCCACACAGAGTGTAGGAGCTCCGCGCGGATTTCTTGGATCGGAGCTGGGGCCCCCCGGGCGGCGCCTCCACCGCCGATCCGAGAAATCCGCGCGGAGCTCCGAAAGCTTACGTTTATGCCGTTTTCTGTTCCTCTATGTATCGAGCTCTGGTGCCCGGTCCCCTCCCCCTCGTCCACACAGCCGTCAGCGGGGCCAAGGGGGGGGAAAGATTCTGAAAATGGGCAGGTCCGGCTTCGGCTCTCTCTCTCGGGATGGCTCAGGGTCGTCTATGTGGTGTACTTCGGCCACCCTGGACACGCAGAAGGTCCTGAAAGGTCTCGGCTCCTCCCCGTACACTTGAGGTTCGGCGCGCTGGACTCGGGCTCTCGCTGGCGCTGCGTACCTTTCGCGTGCTGTTTGCCTGTCGCTGCTACGCTAATTTCCTTGAGCCCGATCCGCTGTCACAGGAACTCCTGGGGACATATTGTCGGTACGCGCAGCTTCTGACAACAACAAAAAAGGAAAGGCCTGGGCTCTTCCCTCCTCAGTCTCCCCCCCATCCTGCCTCAGCCCCCGCCCCCCTTGCACTTCTCATCCTCTCTCGCGCCACGCCTCGCCCTGCTGCTGCAGCTGCTGCTCCACCTGCTGCTGCCCTGCCTCCTCATCATCACTTCTCGACGCTCTGCGACCTCCATGTCTCCTTGTCTCCTCTCGACGCCCGGCCTCCTCCCGCAACCCCCGTCGCCTTCTCCTCCCCCTTCGCCTCCTCTCCAGACTCGTTTTGTCTCCTCCTTCCTCCCACATTCCACCTCCTCCTCCCCCTCCTACCTCCTCCATTCCTCCTCCTCCTCCCCCTCCTACGCCTCCATTCCGTCTCATCCCCTTCCTCCACCTCGTCCCCCCCCTCATCATCCCCCCCCCAGGGGTCATTCCGATTCCGCTGGTTCGATTCGAATCGATTTCCGCGATTCCGATTTCAAACCGACTCGATTCCGGGATTCCGATTCGCGATTCCGATTTCGAGTTCGCCCGATCCGGCTTCTGCCGATTCGATGCGTCAGCCGACCCCTGCAGGAGGCGGCAAAGCGCCAGGCCGAAGAGCTCAAGAGGAACGCCGCCGAGCTCCAGAAGAACGCCTCGGGCCTGGCGGCCGGCATGCAGGGGCTCTTCGCGGAAGACAGCGCGGCGGCCCCACGGAGGCCCTCGGCGCGACGAGAGGAGGAGGAAGGAGGAAGAAGGATCGAGGGGGAGGAGGAGGCAGGAGAGGGGGGCGAGGGACAAGCTGGCTGCGCTCGCGGCACATCTGACGCCCTTACCATCCTTTACCATCCCTCACCACTGCGCTGCTTGTGTTCTTCAGCCACGCGCAGAGGGGGGTGGGGGGAGGGGGGAGGGCTTTAGAAGCACCCGGGCTTCTTAGAAGGCGCGGGCCTTCTCTATAGATGTAAGGCCGGCGCCTTCTAAGAAAGCAGCCTGCTTCTAAGAAGCCCTCCCCCCTCCCCCCACCCCCTGGTGCGCGCCGCCAAGTTCTATCCGCGCGCACGTGTCATGGCGAGCCTGGAGCTCCCAGCACGACCTCATTGCGTTATGCGTAGTCGGACACTGGGAGCGGCGTGCAGAGGAGGAGAAGGAGGGTTTGGGTGACGAGCAGGAAGGGTGAGCAGGAGGAAGGGAGGAGGAAGGAGGGGAATGAGGAGGAGGAGGAGGAGGAGGAGAAGGAGGAGGAGGAGGAGGAGGGGTATGAGGAGAGGAGGAGGAGGAGGAGGAGGAGGTATGATGATGATGATGAGAGGAGTAGGAGGGGAGGAGTAGGAGTAGGAGTAGGAGTAGGAGTCAAGCTAGCCAGCTCGAGCGAGTCAAGCATGGCATGCCCAGTCCCACCCGCCCTCCCACAACATAAGAAGCAAAGCTGGCACAACTGGGGGCCGAAGTCACACCGGCCAGCCGGTTTGGTACAGCTGATGCGGCCGCGATGGCGGTTGCCGACGGGAACTGGCGAGCGCGTGTTGAATGCCGCGCACGCATTGCCAGACGAGTCGAGAATGGCCCGGTACACCGCAGGAAGCCAGAGGTGGCCGGAGGAAGCCCGACGGTCTGACAGGACACCCCAAAGCATTTTTGTGAAAAAGCATTGGGTTTTTTGATGTTTTTATGTTGAAATGCTTGCAAACACACGGTGTTCGGTAGGATTCTGACATGAACGCGCGAGTGTGCTCTTTGTGGTATTTTTTGCACAGGATTCGCGGCCTGGGTGCATGACAGAGCATCGCGAGTGCACCGCGCGATGACGCGAAATCGCTGGATTTGACCGAATTCTTCAGATTCCTATGGTTTTCCTATGATTTCAGCAAGAGAGCCCGGGCGGGAAATTTGTACAATTTTTGTGAAAAAGCATTGGGTTTTTGATGTTTTTATGTTGAAATGCTTGCAAACACAAGGTGTTCGGTAGGATTCTGACATGAACGCGCGCGTGTGCTCTTTGTGGTATTTTTTGCAATGGATTATCGCCGTGGACGACAGGACGTCCATGTCGAGAGGAAAAAATAAGAAAAATGTTGATTTTGTATTGTTTTTTACAGGTTAGGATGGGACCCCCCGGATGCGGCCCCTAATGGCCGGCCTGAGGGGGGAGTAGGAGTATATTCTAATAAGGAATAAGGATAGGAGGAGGAGGAGGTGGAAGAAGAGGACGGCGTCGAACAGTAGCAGCATGAGCTTGAGTGGAACGAGCGGGAGGAGCAAGAGGACAAGGGGAAAACGGAGAAGGGGGAAACCAGAAGAGGGGGAATGAGGGGGGCGACAACGATGAGAAAGGACTCGGATCCAGAAAATGGATGAACCATTTCGAAACTGCGAAAACAATAGGAACGTACAAGCATGCGGGAACTTACACCTTTTGGTGTGTGTGTGTGTGAGAAGCAGTGCGCGGGCGGGATATTTCCCGCACGTGCGGAGAAGGAAGCAGGCAAAAAAGGAGAGAGAGAGAGAGAGAGAGAGAGAGAGAGAAGAGGAGGAGAAATAGAGAGAGAGAGAGAGAAGAGGAGGAGAAAGAGGAGAGAACGGAGGAGGGCCTCCAGACGCCTCCGGGGACCGCGCAGGGGCCCTCCGGAGGGCGCCCGGAGACCTCTTGGAGACCCTGGGCGGCACCCGGGGGATGGGAGAGGGGGCGGATCGTGGGAGGGCGGCGGCTTCTTTTTCCGAGCGAGCAGACCACGGGTGCGCGACGAGCAGCCGCCGGCGCCTGGAGAACAAAACTATATATATATATATATATATATATATATATATATATATATATGTGTGTATATATAATTATAAATATAAATATAATAATAAGAAGAAGAAGGATAATAATAGTAATAATCATAATATAATGATAAAAATAATCATAATAATCATCACCATCATAATAATAATAAGAATGACAATAATAATAATGATAATAATGATAATCATTATCATAATCATAACAATAATAATAAGACTAAGAATACTAATAAAAATAATCATAATAAAAATCATAATAATAATAATAGTCATACTAATAATCATAATAATCATAGAAATAATGATACTAATGAAGATCATACTCATATTCGTAATTAGAAGGATAATCATAATAATAATCATAATAATAATCATAACAATAAGTATACCAATAATGATAATAAGCACAATCATAATCATATTCATAATCATAATAATAATCAGAATAGCAATCATAATACTACTCATGGTAATAATCATAATCATAATACTAATAATGATAATGGTAGTGATAAAAATGATATTCATAATCATAATCGTAATCATAATATAGACATAATCATAATCATAATAATAATCATAATAATCATCATAAGCGCACTAATAATCATCATAATAATATTAATGAAAATACTGATAATCATAATCATAAGCATAACCATAATAATAATCATAATAATAATCATCATAATACTCATAATAATAATAATAATCATAATCATAATCGTAATACAAATCATAATAATAATAATACTAATGTTAATAATAATAATAATAATAATAATAATAATAATAATAATAATAAACAGGCCAGTCGCCAGTCCGGGAGGGAGGGTCGGCATGGCGCCGCGGGTTGGCCTGCCGGGCGCCTCGGGAGCACCGCCCCGAGCGCGCGACGCGCCGTGGCTCCGCGCACCGAGCCCCGGGGCCGGCCCCGCCAAGGGCACGGGCGAGGAGGAGGAGGAGAGGGAGGAGGAGGAGGAGGAGGAGGAGGAGGAGGAGGAGGAGGAGGAGGAGGAGGAGGAGGAGGGAGGAGAGGAGGAGGAGGAGGAGGAGGAGGAGGAGGAGGAGGAGGGAGGAGGAGGAGGAGGAGGAGGAGGAGGAGGAGGAGGAGGAGAGGAGGAGGAGGAGGAGGGAGGAGGAGGAGGAGGAGGAGGAGGGAGGAGGAGGAGGAGGAGGAGGAGGGAGGAGGAGGAGGAGGAGGAGGGAGGAGGAGGAGGAGGAGGAGGAGGAGGAGGCCCCGTGGCGCGGCGGGCTTGGGCCGAGCTGGGCTGTGGCGAGGCTGCCGTCGAGACGCTGGAGTTCACCACCCACCAAACCACCCCAACCCAACCCGAAGGCCCCAATTGACCCTCGATTTCCAGTGGGGGGGGGGGTCGGGGAACATCGGAAAAACACATGTGGAACCCTGAACCCCCCCAACCCGAAATTCGGGTCTTCGGGTTGGGTTGGGGTGGTCTGGTAGTTAGTCAGGAGTACAGTGAGCGGCTTGAGTGAGGAAGACTTGCTTTTCACAAGGGGCTCGGTCGTTCCTGAGGCTTGCATGCGTTTTATTTGCAGTTCCTTATGCGCTATTTGTTATTTATCGCTCCCTATGCGTTATTCCTTGGGAAAAAGACAGGGGCTTCGTTCCTCATGTATCGTTCCTTAGGGTAACGCCCCTTCTGTATACGGAGAGCAGTCCAGGTCCAGGCTGGGCTCGCTGTGCCCAAGGTCCTTCCATGGTTCGAGGAACACGGCCCTGCATGCACAAAGTTTCGGAGCCCCGCGCAGATTTCTCCGATCGGCGCTGGGCAGCCCTGGCGGCGCGCTCCGGCGCCGCCACTGGCGCGCTCCGCGTGCCAGGTTCGGGGGGTCCAGCGCAGATCCAAGAAATCCGGCGCAGACCTGGAAAGTCTATGCTTATGCCCTTTGATCTTGCTCTGATGGTTGTTCCGCCAGCGGTCCTCGTGCACACAGGCGCCTCTGAGGCCAAAGATGAGCTTCGTTCCTCATGCAGCTTTTTTTCTGTCTCGTTTTCGGTTCGACCCTGGAGTCCGAATTCTAGTTTCGGCCTGGACATCTCGGCTGACGAGACTGCCGTGGCCGACCAGGACTTGTTGGCGGCCTGCGCTGCAGCGCCCCGCGGTGCGCCACGGCTGACGCGACTGCTGTCGCTGACCGAGGCTTGCTGGCGGCCTGCGCTGCAGTGCCGTCAGGCCGCCTCTGGAGGGACCCGCGAGGCCCACGTGGCTGAGGCGGCAACCTCCCGACAGAAAGCGAGCCTCAGGTTGCACTGCCGCGGTGCGCCGCGGGAGGGCCGCGCGGGTCCGACGGCGGCCTGGGCGGCTCAAGACGGCTCGCGGGGCGCGCATTGCTCTTGTGCTGCAGGAGTTAAGTCGGGGCTGTGCCTGTTAGGGGGGAAGATCCAAAAATAGTCAAAAAATAGTCTGGGGGCGATTTTTTTCTATTTTTGGTTATTTTCGGAATCTGTTTGCTTGCTGCTGGAGCCCGTGTGCGGGGCGGGAGCGGCAGCACCGTGCCGGCGCGCAGGGGCGGCCGCGGCGGCCGGCCGCGTTCCCTTCATATCGCGCCCCCGCGCCACGCCGAGGGGCGCAGGCTCCCGGCGGGCCCTGCACCCCGCGTCGAGGCGCGGCGGTCTGCCCGATTCCGGGCCGCCACGTCGGCGCTGGAAGGCGCGTGCGGGGGCGTGCGGGAGCGGCAGCACCGCGGACGGCCGCAGTTCCCTCGCACCTACGAGCGGCCGAGGGACGCGGACCCCAGTCCTCCTCCTCTTCCTCCTCCTCCTCCTCCTCCTCCTCCTCCTCCTCCTCCTCCTCCTCCTCTTCTGCCTCCTCCTCTGGGGCCCGACGGGTGGGGAGCGCCCCGCGCCGAGGAGCGCCGGCCGTGTTGGCGGGGCGGGCCGCGGCCGTGCTGGCGGGGCCGCGGCCGCGTTGGCGCGAGGGAGCGCTGCGCGGCGTGCCAGCCCCACGGAGGCGTGTCTCCCGGGAGAGACGCCGCGGAGCGCCCTGGCCCGCCGTGGAGGCGGCGGCGCGGCCCGCGAAGCAGTGGATGGCGACACCCCTCCTCCTCCTCCTCCTCCTCCTCCTCCTCCTCCTCCTCCTCCTCCTCCTCCTCTCTCCTCCTCCTCCTCCTCCTCCTCCTCCTCCTCCTCCTCCTCCTCCTCCTCGTCCTCCTCCTCCTCCTCCTCCTCCTCGGCCCACCGAGGACGCAGCTACGGTGGAGGCCTTTGTTAAGGAGTAGTCTTACGTCGGGCTTGTGCCTCTACAGGAGGAAACTTCCAAGATAGGAAGAGAATGGTCTGGGGACGATTCTGTTCAGTATGTTTTTTTTTTGTTCTTGGATATCTTTTGACTAGTTTGCACGTTTCGTCCAAAGTCCGCCTGCAGGAGGACACGCCCGACCTAAAGCTACAGTGGAGGCGTTTGTTCAGGAAGAGTCCCAGGAGGCGCCAGGCCCTGGAGGATTCCTTACCCAAGATGGGGGCGGCGGCGATGTCCATAGCCGATCCACGATTGGAGTTACAGCGGCTTCCAGACCCTGGTTTCCTTATCCAATGGCCCTTCATTCAATGCCCTCACCGTGACCGCGGGTGCCAGCGCGCCCGCGGCGGCCCCCACCCTGCCGCCCGTCGCCGCGGTCGTGCAGGTGCACGGGTTCGCCTCCGCCGGGGAGGCGCCGGCCAGGGGCCAGGCGGAGCGGGACGCGAGGGCGGCCGCAGCGGGCGCCTGGGCGGCACTGGCCCATGAGGGCGGCCAGCGTGAGACACGCAGGGGTGCATGGATTCACTCACGGGCCTCGCGGCCCTTGAAGAGCAGCAAGGAACAATGCCCTCAACGCAACTGCGGCAGATTCATGTTTATGGTCGGCGCGGCAAGGACCTTGATGCGGGCGCTCAGGGTCGATCGCCGCCAGCGGCCAAGAATAAGCTGACACAGAACACTTTGCGCTCTCGGAGAGTCACGGCATCGTTCAAGGTTGACCGATCTTCGCACGAACCCGCCCTGCTTGCACGCGGTCGCCGAGGCAGCCGCTCGGCTGCGACCGGAAAGCGGGCCTCGCGATGGGCGGCGCAGCGGCGAATTCCGAACCCGCGGCAGCGCCACCGCTGGGCGGGGAGGGGATCTGCGCGGGTCACCGCCATGGGGCGGTTTATCCAGGCCTCCCGCACGTGGCTGTAACACATGGGGTTGGAGGATCGCGCCGCATCGCCGATGAATCGGCGATTTGGCTCGATGCGGAGCCGACTTTTCTCCACGCCGACGCCGATGCATCGCTGGCGTCGCCGACGCATCGCTGGTTCGCTGGTGTATCGGCGATGCGGCGTGATCCTCCGACCTCATCTACTCGAACTTCTTTTGGTAAGCCTCGAGTTTGGTGCTGCCTCGGGGCTGGCGCTGCACGCGCAGTGCCCCCTTTCCGAGGGGCCTGTGCAGCCGGGGAGGCGCCGCCGCCCCCTCGGGATCCTTCGCCGGCGCCTGTTGCCCTCCAGGTGCGCCGCCCCTCCCCGAGGTCCGAACAATGGACGACACACAGGGGCGAAGCGACCCCGTCCAGGTTGGCTGCGGTGCCCCTGCCGGGTGGAGCGTCTGACGAGCCCGCGTGCATACCGGTGGGTCGTGGGGGGCAGAAAGGCGTCCTCGGGGAGAAGGCGGTCGCGCACAGGAAGCGTGGCCTGGACGGCGGGATGGGTGACCTCATGGGCCCCCGGATGGGTAGGGAGGAGTGGAGGTGAGTAGAGAAAGGAATGACGAAGGAGGAAGCTTGAGGGATGAGCTCCGGTACTATGCCCAACTACTCACGAGACATGGGCCTAGCACTGCCCGCTCAGGGAGGCGAGGTTGCGCAAGGCGGACCTCCTGAGTAGGGTTTTGCACCCAAGCTCGCGTCCGCGGGGTGCAGTACAGCACGTAGGGCGAAGGAGAGAGGAGGGAGGAAGCACGCAGAGGGAGGGGGGCGGGGGAGGAGGGAGCGCCTTATTCGTGCCGCTGCCCGCTTGGGTGCTATGCCAGGGCGAGCCGCATACAGGGAGGAGGAGGAGAAGGAGGAGGAGGATGAGGCGAAGAAAGAGGATGATGATGATGATGATGATGATGATGATGATGATGATGATGATGATGAGGAGGAGGAGGAGGAGGAGGAGGAGGAGGAGGAGGAGGAGGAGGAGGAGGAGGACGGAGAGGGGGGAATAGATGAGGTGCGAGGTAGGAGGGAGGGTGGACGCAGGAGGTAGAGGGGGGGAAGGAGGCAGGTGGGAGGGAGGGAGGGAGGGAAGGAGCAGAGGCGAGGAGAGGGAGGAGGGTATGTATTGGAGCTATGACGTAGGGGAGGGTCCGAGGCAGGTGTGCAAAAGCGGCGCTGTCCGCACGTTTTGTCCTCTGCATGTTTCATCCGTGCATCTAACACGGGCGGCATTCACGGCGACGTAGCGGTGGTTTGCACGGTGCAGGCGTGCTGAACCAGCTATCACTTTGCCTAGGTGGCTGCTGTTGGCCTTCGCTCGTTCGCAGCGGTCTTCACCAGTTTAGGGGTCATTCCTAGTGGCCAGAGCCATGATTTTGCACCCCGAGTCGGATGTCCTGCCAGCCAGCCAGGAGTATGCTTGTATAGTGTGTCACATCTTGTTGACGGCACGGTTGTTGAGGCTTGATGGGCGGGAAACGTTTGCAGCGGTCTTCCTCATGGTCCAGCGCTACAGAACATGTTTGCGTTTATCCTGACAGCGAGTGCAGCGAGCCGATCATATCAGTAGTGAGCATGACCATCTGCTCCATGAAATATGTCAGAGGATGGGGAAGAGGAGGAGGACAAGGAGGAGTGCAGTGGGGTTTGGTTTCCAGGTCTTGAAGGCGACAAGGAGGTGCACGGCAGCAGTGATATGGATATGAGTTGATGATTAGGAACGTGTTTCTTGCTTTCCTGACCCAGAGTTTTTTTAAAGCTGGCGGGAGGCCACCACAACTTCGACCCCCACCCCTCATGCTCGTACGCGCAGTGTTTGCTTTGCTCTTTCTGAAGGTCCTGTCATAATGCTGGCCAAATGTGTCTACGTTGATAGTTGCTCAGTGATGGCTGCAGTCGCGTTCATGTCCCTTTGTACGTCGAGGGTGCTCGCACCCCCCCACCCACCCTCCCCGCTCGCCCCCGCCCCCCGCACTCACGTTCATGTCCCTGGTGCGTCGTGGGTGCTCGCAGCCTACCTGGCATCGCTCGGACGTGTGCATTTTTTTCTCGGCGAGGACCCTGGAGGAGCATCCTGGATCATCGAGCAAACAAAAGCACGCACGAAGCCATCAAATACACAAGGAATGGACGTCCGAGCGATGGCAGGACACACTGCTGCACTGCCACTGCCATGCTTGGGCGTCGCATTCGTAGGCTATGCCTTGGCGACCAACACTTTTGTTTACCACTGCCGAGCACGGCCCTGCTGCCGAGCACAAAGAGCCCAGACCTTGGACGTCGCGCTTTTGACTGACGACGTGGGCCCTGGCTGGTTGCTCTCCCTCCTCCTCCTCCTCCTCCTCCTCCTCCTCCTCCTCCTCCTCCTCCTCCTCCTCCTCCTCCTCCTCCCCCCCCCCCTTCCTCCTCCTCCTCCTCCTCCTCCTTCTCCTCCTCCTCCTCCTCCTCCTCTTCCTCTGGAGTTTTCTTTTATGGTCCCCGGAGCCAGAGATCTTCCGCTCGACAGAGGCCGACATCGCGAAGAGGCGCTCGTTAGCCGTCGTCGCTGTTCGCGGCGCTGTGCACATGTTTGGCGAGGTCGTGGTGGGCTGTCGCATGCAAGGGCCTGCTGTGTGCTCTGCGTGCCCGCACGACGGTGACGAACGAGCAACACACCCATACCCATAGGGGGGTCGTTGAGAGGAGGACTGACTGGCTATGGGTATGGGTGCGGGTGGTCGGACCCTGGGGAACGCTCCCGCTCGAGCGGGGACCCCCATCCGACAACACGCACCCATAGCCCTCTCCGACCCCTCTATGGGTATGGGTGTGTGTTGTTGGCTTGTCATGCAAGAGGGCGACGGGTCGGGCTCCCGTGGTGCTCGCTGTGGGCTCGGGAGCCCCGAGACGGGCGGGAGGAGGAGGAGGAGGAGGAGGAGGAGGGGGAGGAGGAGGAGGAGGAGGAGGAGGAGGAGGAGGAGGAGACGGTTGTGGGTGTTGTTGGCTCGTCGGACGGTCTGTTCTGCGAGCGCCCGCCAGGCGAGATGTGTCTCTGCAGGACGGCCCCCTCGGCTTCGACATCGAGGGCGCCCGGGTGGTGCACGTGGACCCCGACGGCCAGGCGGCACCGCTCGGGGGCTGCGGCGCAGAGAGTCGGAGTTTGAGTGCTCTGTGGTCCCAGACCCCCTCGAGTTATGAAAAAATCACGACGGGAGGTTTTTCATTATTTTTGGCCTTTGGGGGCCCTTACCGGCCCTCGGGACCGTCAAAAAACGACTCAGGACGAAAAACCGGTCCCGGGGAATGGGTCGAGACCTCGGGGGTTCGACGTCATGAAAAAATCATGACGTCGGGGGTCTGGGGTTTGATGTGTTTGGGACTCCGACGTCCTGATCCTTTTTGTCGGGCCTACCGAGGCGCCCACCTGCTGGATCCGCCCAGAGATCCGAGTCAGCCTGCATCGGTGTCCGGCCGTGGTGATGGAGTTGGTGAAGCGCACCAGCCAGAGTGAGGTGAATGACTGGTGCGTGGCTGTTGGATGCAGCTGCAGCCTGTGGCGCCCGTGCGTAGCCTGCACCATCAACTTGAACGTTGCAGTGCTGGACGGGAAACGCGTGAAGACATCTGCGACACCTACTTCTTAGAATAACAGCCGCTTCAACATGTAACCCCAGGGAAAGGATCACAATTTCGCCTCAAAGGCCCACACTGCAGGCTCGCAGCACAACGCCACCCAACACATTATGCAGGACATACATTTTGTGACCGCAGCTGGTCGCTTGTAAGTGATACCAGATTGCTAAGTCACCAAATGTTCCTGTTCGGTCCACGTGATTTGATACGCTCAAATACGAGCATGTGCCAGACGCTCCCACAGTTCTCATGGGGGCACCATCTTCGCCAGCGCGGCACAGGACGCACGGTGGGAGCCCAGCCATAGTTTGAGTGGTCCAGTTTTGAGTTGCAGCTTGTTTTGTTGACCTGCAACTGGCTCGCAAGTGGGTCGTGGCACGCCAGATATTGGAAGGTCCCCGCAGCACTCCCTGTAGTGTTGTCCTTCTCCTCTTCCTTCTCTTCCCTCCCTCCTCCTCGTACTCATCCTCCTGCTCTCCACCCCCACCCCTCCAGGTACGGTTCACTTCGTCCGACGGTGGGTGCCCTCCTCCGATGCTGTCGTTTCTTCTGGTGTTCTACGATCGGTTCGCAGCGTCGGGGTACAGACACGCACGCTCGCCTGACTCCGAGTGGCCACGCGCAGCTCTCAACCACTGCACCAAGGTGAAGCACACACACTCGACAATCATCGAGGCACATTCCCCTTCTTCTCCTCTGACCCACCGCCTTCTCTGTATTTCGTGAAGGTTGCCAGTCTTCGTATCCCTTTGCGCATCCACGAGGCTCCGAGCACAGGGCCGGCCCAGCACTTGCTCAAGACGTTGTCTGAAAGACGACACGTGTTTCTTAGTGTAGGAGGTTCTTCATTATGGCCTTGCCTGTAATCCAGGTCTGGGATGCTCTCGTTACGCTCACTAGCCTGCTGATAGATCTGATGGGCAAAATCCTGGGGAGGCTTGTCCAAGGGGGGTTGTCCGGGAGGGGTTGTCTGGATCCTTGCGGGGTGGTCCAAGGGATTGTCCGAATCTCGTTGTCTTGTCAGCACGTGCACATGTCATTATCATACATACCATCTCAAGCATGTCAAAACAAGGGAAACCCAGCTGGAAATGTCGCCTCGTGGCCCGCCTTCCGCTCCCGTTCGCACGCCCTTCTGTACCGCGCTTCCCCAAGCAGCTGTGCTGACTGGGGTCCTGTTGCAGTAGAAGCTAGTTCTGGGCAAGGGCACAGCGCTCAGAGACATCCGCCAACATTGCGGGTTGTCCGGCCAGTTTCCCCAGAGATATCCTCGCAATTCTGGCTTCGGAGATGCCCTTGAATGAGGTGGTCCGGGCAATTCGTCTTGACACACTCTCGCAATTCTGGGTTTGGAGATGCCGGCCCCGCATCCTTGGGCTGGGAGATGTAGTGCGCGAGGTGGTGCAGCCAGTTCAGCCAGAGACATCTGGGCTCGGAGATGCAGCGCGCGAGGCGGTCCAGCCAGTTTCGCCAGAGGTAGTTTTGCAATTCTGCTTGGTTCAGGGATGCCGCACCACATTTTACGGTCAGTTTCGCATGAGACAGCCTCGCAACCCTGGGCTCAAAGATGCCCTGACCTGAGGCGGTCCAGACCGTTTCTTCTGAGACGTCGTCAGACGCTGCGCGAGAGATGGTCTGGCCAGTTTCGCTTGTGACGCCTCGCATGTCTGGGTTCGGAGATGCAGAGTGCGCGGCCAGTCTTCGCAATTCTCGGTTCGGAGATTCCGCTCGAGAGGTGGTCCAACCAGTGTCGTATGAGGCATCCCCGCAATTCTGGGTTCCGAGATGCCTCGCGCGAGAGGTGGTCCAGCCTGTTCCGCTTGCGATCTTCGCAACTATGGGATCTGCAACTCCGCGCGCGATGTGGTCTGGCCAATTTCGTTTGAGACGTTCCTAGCAACTTTGGGTTTCGAGATGCCTCGCGCGAGGTGAACCGGCCCGTTTCGCCAGTGGGGCTGCCAGGAAGCATGCCAGGAAGCTCATGTCAAGCGTCGGCGCACGTTGCCTTGCCCACGTTGTGCCCCATTTCGGATTGTTCGAAATGGCCATTCGCGTCTAGTACGCTTGCCGAGAAGTTCCATGCACGCGGCGTCGCTTGCCCCTGGCCGACAGGCCGCATACCCACGGGAACTGGAGCGTGGGAATGCATGTCGGAGTTCGGGCGCTGCAGGTAGTCCTAGGGGCTGCACGCGCGAACGAGCTGGTCGCCATTCATTCACACATGGCCTGGTCGGCATGGTCTGGTGGCGGGGTGGACGTAGATGACGCCCAATGGATTGCCAACGGGGGGTCAGCAGTCGAAGCTTTTGATCTTGAATGCGTGGGCCCCCCCCCCGAGATCCCGAGGTGGACGCTGTGCAAAGCAGACCCCCAAAAGGCTGAACACGACGGAGCCCACACTGTCCCCGACCGTCAGTATCAGCTTCACCCAAATGGAGCTGGGCATCGGGGTCCCGTCTCGACCCTGAAACCCATGTTCCCAGTGTTCGAGTATCAGGCTCAGGCGATCGATCATGAACGTCGGCCTGACTTTCAACGCAGGGCTCGACCTCAACGGTGTTTCGGCGACCTCGTGGGCCGTTTTCGTTTCGGCCTCGCGTTGCAGCAAAAAGCGGAACGAAGACAGAACAGCATAACACGAAAGGAAACGTTTCTTTTGTAGTTTGAAGCATGTTGTTTATACACAACGGTTTCGGTCGAGCCTTGCTCTGACGCGCTTGGTCGACGGTGCGGGCGATGTCTTTATCCACATCCAGTGCGTCTTGGAGTTTCGGACTCTCTTCCCAAGAAACATGAGGCGCACCGGATATGGAGTATACTCTGCCTCCAAGAGGCTCCATGTTTATCCATATCCACATGCGCCTCGGCCCTGCGGCGCCCCTTCCGAGAAAGTCCAAGACGCACTGGATATGGATATAAAGATTGCCCGCAGACGGGCAATATTTATATCGAAGCGTCGCTGACGGCGACGACGGAGGAGGAGGAGGAGGAGGAGGAGGGGGAGGAGGAGGAGGAGGAGGAGGAGGAGGAGGAGGAGGAGGACGAGGAGGAGGTGTTAACATGTGAGCATTCAGGTGACTGGGGAGTGAAGGTGTCCCCGTTACCGTTTGGCTCAAGTATTTTCACGGCTGAAGCTACCGAGACTTGCTTCGCCGTGCTGAGGTGAAAAAGGTGACCGATCGTCATCGCTGTCACCGAGCTCCCGTGCATAACCCTCCTCGGGGTTTTGCATGGTAGCGGAGCGCGGTTGCCATGGCGGCGGCGGCGGCCGCTGCAGCTCGGCCCGCGCAGGGCGACCCGCCGGTCAACCTTAACGTGCCGGCGGACAGAGATGCATGGGTCAACGTGGGCCCTAACCGCTTCAACGACCGGTGCGAGCAGGCGTACCTGAACGGGGACTTCAGTTACGTTCAGACGGCGTTACTTGCAAATCATTATGGACTTGCGACGTTCATTAACGAGCGAGTAACACAGGGCCGAAGGGAAGTATCGAACGTTGAGGCATTTCAAATGTTACAGAGCGCTCAGAAGACCAACAGCATGTTGTTAGCGATAACGAAGAGAAGCGCTGCGCTTGAAAGGGATGCTCGCAGATTGGTAGAAAGAGTTACCGAGTTGGAGACCAACAGCGAAGTGCAAGAGAAGTTAATTGAAAAGTTTGGTCAGCTTTCGGAAGCAATCAAAGGCGGAAGCGGAAGTAAGCACGGGAGCGGTAAACCGATAAGCGAGTACAAAGCATTACAGGCGTTAAAGAACTTCAGTGGAGAAAGAGCAAAGTTCAGAGACTGGAACGACAAGTTCTTAACGCGCTTGCCCAAGTAAAACCGAGTTACCGACCGGCACTGAAAATGTTGAACAAGAAGTTGGAGACACTCGACGGAGTTGTCCCAGAGGAAGATGATGATATCATACGCATAATGAACGGTCGGTTAACAGCGAGCGAATACTTAAGGGCAAACCAAGCTAAACAAGCAGAGGATGACAACAAAGGAGATTATGAGTTTACCGAGGGAGACAAAACTCAAATGGAGGAAGACTTATGGTACATCCTTAACGAAAAGCTTGAAGGTGCAGAAGCAAGGGGAAAATTAAAGGGACTCATGGATGGTGACGGAATTATGGCTTGGCAAAAGGTTTACACATTGTACTCGGCTGTTACCGGAGCGACCCTTTCCTCAAAGATGACGCACGCTATGAACCCTGAGCCGCCCAAGAAAATTACCGATACCGTTACCCGACTTGAGGAGTGGGGCGCGTTAGCGGAGAATCTTGAAAAGTATGGCAAGGATTACTCACTGCCCCTCCCCTTTAAGGTTACCGCGCTCAGGGCAATACTGGTGCATGCGAATGATTGGTTTGACGAGTGGCAGCAGGCGCGTTGGCGGACGCCCGACGCACTTAACATTGACTCGTTCCAAAAGCTATACTCCAAGTGTGAAGATTGGGCGCGTAAAAAGAAACTCGACTCAGACACTAAAAATATGGATGCGATGGGCATTGGAAATATTAACGAGACGAGTCAAGGGTCCGAAAATGTCTGGGATCAGACAGGATGGGTTGACGAAGATGGAAATTGGTGGCCAGAGGGCGGATCTTGGAGTTACGGGTCCTGGGCCAATGCAAGTGAAACTGGAGATCATGAGGAAGTCGACGCCGTAAACAAGGGCAAAGGCAAAGGCTCAGGCCCCAAATGTTACAATTGCGGAGGCATGGGTCATTTAGCCAGGAACTGCACAAGACCTAAACAGTTCACGAAAGGAGGCAAAGGTGGCAAAGGCGGCAAAGGCAAAGGTTGCCGTGCCACCTATGGATCCTACATGAAAGGTAAGATTGGAGGCAAACAAGGTGGTAAAGGTGGCGGCTCGCGGGGTGGAAGTTACGGTGGCCAAGGAAGATTTACCCCCCACAGCGAGCGCGAGTGCTACAAGTGTGGCGCTAAAGGGCACATTGCCGTTAACTGGCCAGGTCCCAAGCAGACCGCCAGCGAAGTTGAGCAAGAGAGACCAACGGTAAACGCGGAAAGTGAACAAACCACCTCGTTTGGCCAGCCGCAGCATGTGCCCAGTATTGAAATGAATGATGAAGTGAACGTGCCACCGGAACCGCCCGCAGCTGAGGAGATTAACGGACAATGGTCGTTGCCCTCGCATTCCAGAAAGAAAATGGCGCGTAAAGTCGCAGTGGACCTGGGAAAAGCTTACCAGGAGCATCAGTGTAGCGGGAATTGCAATCATGTAAATCAGTGGGGCCAAAGGATAAGTAAAAACATAAAGCAGGAAAAGAGTTGGTTGAAGAAATGTGGAGAAATTGGGCTAATCGAAATGCGAGACTGTGATCCAGAAATTAACGCGGTGCCACCTCAGAGTGCAACACACGAAACAATCGTGGTTACCGTGGACTCTGGAGCGTACAACACGGTAGGACCCCCAAGAATAGGCACCTACTTCCCCATTAAACAGGCAGATGCGTCAAAGCAGGGAAGACACTACAGCGCGGCAAACGGAACGACGATAAAGAATTACGGGCAGCGAGTAGTCACTGGCAAGAATGAACATGGAAACCCAGTCAGCATGCCAATTCAAGTGGCGGAAGTCAACAAGGTTCTGGGATCTGTCAGAGGAATGGTAAACGCTGGAAACAGAGTTGTATTCGACAAGGACCTTAACGGGAGATCCCTGAGTCATATTATGAATAAGGCCACGGGTAAATGTACGACCATCCACGAGAAGAACGGCACGTTCCAGTTTAACATCATGGTGCCGAAGGGACCAGTGGAGGCTGTCAAGCCCAAGAGTGAAGTAAACGCAGCTGAGGGTTTTCCGCGGCCGGGAACCCTCGAGGCGGACCTGTTCTACTAAGCCCCTCATTACCCGTAAGACCAAGCGAAAACTTAAACGTCTTTAACGCCGAAGAAGGCGAAGGGAGTGAAAGTGGGGGCAGCGAAAGTGAGTTGAGTGACGTAGAAGACGTGTTTGTGAGTGACGAAGCAGAGTTACCGAAGAAAGTTTACTGTGACATGAGACCGTCAAAGGAGGAAGTTGAGGCGCACAATGCAACGCATTTACCTTGCCGAAGTTGGTGCCCACATTGCGTTAGAGGCAAAGCGCGTAGGCGCCATCACAGGAGACGTAAAAGGGAAAGGAACGGAGGTGCACCAGTAATTTCAATGGATTACATGTGGCTTAAAGGAAGAAAGGAAGAAGGCGAAAGTGCTAACAATGGTAACCCAATCCTGGTCATGCATTGCAGGGGAACCAAATTAACGTGGAGCCGAGTGTTGTTGAAGAAAGGGGTGGATCCATACTCAGTAAAAGTGGGATGTGACATGATCGGCTTTACCGGATATAAGAAGGTTATACTTAAAAGTGATGGAGAAGCGGCAATTACGGCGCTGGCCAACAGGATTAAAGCGTCGAGTGACCTTGACATGGGTGTTGAAGTCAGTCCTGTAGGCGGTTCAAAGGCCAACGGTGAAATTGAGAGAGCTGTTAGAACGGTGCAAGGACAGCCAGGACATTAAAGGGCGCCTTGGATGCCAATTGCAAGACCGAGTTTAGTGCAAGCCATGCGATTATACCATGGATGGTAAGTTATGCGTCTTCTCTGATTAACACATGCACGATAGATACAGAGGGAAAGACAGCCCACGAAAGATGTAGGGGGAGAAAGTTTAACAAACAAATTCCTGAGTTCGGTGAATGTGTCATGTATTTAAAGACGCCTGCGCACAAAGGCCGTGAAAAGCTTGAAATGAGATGGGTAAGTGGAGTGTTTCTGGGAATTAACGAGAAGAGTCAGGAGCTCATCATTGGAACACCGAACGGAGCGATCAAGGCGCACGAGTTCATACGAAAAGGAAGTGAAGCGGAAAGATGGAATATGAACGAAACCATCGAGATGAAGGGGTTACCTTGGCAGCCTGACCCCAGCACGGCAGGAGTGGAGTTACAGTCTAGAATTATGGCCCCCATGGACTTGCCAGAGCAAGAGTTAACGGCGCCTGAGACGAAGCCGCTGATTGCGCGAGGAATAGCCGCAAAGAAGCACGAATATCTGAAAATGGGACCGACGCCGGGATGTTACGGGTGTAAATGCCTAGTTAGAGGCGACAAAGAGCATAAACCACATAATGCTGATTGCAGAGCTCGCGTGATCGAGTGGTTAAAAAGACAAGAAAGCCCAAACATACAAGCAAGGTTAGCCTCGGCCCAACTGAGACTCGAAGGTAAAAGCCGTGCGTCTGAAAGTCAAGATCAGGGATCAGAAAGTCAAGCGAAGAGACCGAAACTTAACGTGCCACCCCCGCCGGGCGCCAAAGTTGAGGATGCAAAAGATGAGTGGGTGATAAAAGGAAACAAAGTTATCTGTCAACACAGGCGACCAAGAAGAGAGTTAGCCTTTCCCACCAATGGTGGATGCCCTGTCGATTGGGATAAACTTAAACCCAGGAGATTTACCCATGCCATTCTAAACGACAGCGGTGAAATACGTGAGCATGAAGATGCTTGGTACGGCAAAGAGGGAGATGACCAAACATGGGCAATGGGAAACCCCTTTAACGGTTATTGGACCGGGTGGACCGAGTTTGAAATTGAAGATGAAGAAATGAAGGACCCACCAAGTGAACCGATTAAACGGAAAGCAGATGGTGACCACGACGAAGAAGATAAACAGGCAACTCAGCATCGCCAACTTAACCCGGAACAAGATGAAGAGATGTCAGAAGTAAACGATATCAGACTGGGACTCAACATGATGGGATTTGACTCTGAGCTGTTTGAGTGGTTGATGAGCGGGGAGTTGGACGTCGTGCATCAGTTAAACGAAGTAAGGAGGGCCGCCATGCTTCACGGCGCGAATCAACATGAAACTCATGCGCACGTAACCGAGGCATATTCGCCAGTAAGGGTTACGGGCATGGCAGAGAAAATGGGATTGATACCTGGGTTAGCAATGGACTTAACAACGTGCGACCAACATGGTAACTCATGGGACTTTAACGTGCCAGCCATGCGAGCGAAAGCAAAACAGATAGTTAAGTCCAAGTCAGCCCTGTTACTAGTGGTGAGTCCCATGTGCGCAGCCTTCAGCAGGCTCCAAGCGTTTAACTTCAAAAAATTAGGTGCTGACCGAGTAAAACAAATGTTGGACTACGGGATCAAGCACCTAACATTTCCGATGGAGCTCTGTGAAATCCAACGGCGAAATGGGTTATACTTTCTGTTTGAACATCCCGCGGGGCCGACCAGATGGAGCACATCAACAGTACAACGGTAGCTCAGAAACAAAGATGTTAAAGTTTACAATGGAGACTTATGCTGTTACGATTTGAAGCAGATAGTCAAATGTGAGGAGATGTTCATTAAAAAACCAACCAAGTTCATGACAAACAGCCCGGCCATAGGCCGTGAGTTAAGTTGGAGGTGCAAGGGGCAACACCGACACATGGAGTTAATTGGTGGCGGAAGAACTCACCGATCAGAAGTTTATCCAGACAAGTTGTGCCGAGCGATATTGAAGGGACTTGTGGAACAAATGAAGATTGACGGACGTCAAGGAGGTACATTTAAAGAGGAGGAAACGGCAAATATGGAAGTTGATGAAGAGGGGCAAAGTGAAATGCAGATAAACGAAACTAACTGGGCATGTGACCATGCGGACCAAGACAGAGAGCACAAGCACCACTTAACATGGGCGAGAAAAGACTATGGAACCAAAAGACTGATGTTGCCAGGATCAAGTGGACCACAATGGAGCTCATGTGTTAGGAGACTTACCGTTGACTTGGACACTGGGAAAGTTATCGAAGACAGGTCCGCGAACGAGATCACGGGCAGAGAAAGGAGGAGAATGTTCAAGAAGGGACCGGTTAACATTTCTACCACCTTTACATATGAAGCTGTTGGCGAGACTGCCCCGCACAAGTGGAAGTGCAGTGCGTGTGAACATGAGGGCTGGCTCAAAACGCCTAGTACCTGTGCAGCGTGTGAAAAGGTTGGCACAGTTAAACCTCTCCCCATGAATATGATTAACGTCGTTCACAAGGAGAATGGAGAGATAACCCAAGCGTGGGGCGATGTTACAGGAAACGAACTTGATCCTAAACTAACAATGAAAGCGCGTCAGGAAGAGATGGAGCAGTTTAGAAAGCACAAAGTTTACGAGAAAGTGAAAGAAGAAGTGTGCTGGCAAGTTACGGGGAAGGCACCCATTGGAACCAGATGTATAGATATTAACAAAGGAGATGAGTTAAGCCCTGATCACAGGTCCAGACTAGTGGCCCAACAAGTTAAATACAACTCCAAAGAAAAGAATGCATTTGCGGCTACGCCCCCACTGGAAGCACAGAAGCTACTCTTCTCAATGGCGGTTAACGAAGGAGTGGGATTTAAGAAAGGCGAGCGCGAGAAAGGATTAAAGCTGGCATTCATTGACATTCAACGAGCTTACTTTTACGCTCCTGCAAAGAAAGACATATTTATCAGGTTACCGGACGAGGATTACGAGCCGGGCATGTGTGGAAAGTTACTGAAGTCAACGTATGGAACAAGAGATGCGGCAAGCAACTGGGAAGACTGTTGTATGGACTTTGCCATTAAAGTTGGGTTCAAGAGTGGAGTTGCGTCACCGTGCGTGTTTAAGCACGAGACCCGAGCCCTATGGTTAACGGTCCATGGGGATGACTTTACTCTACTAGGTGGTGACCTTGATCTCGATTGGTTTGAAAATAAAATAAAGGAGGAGTTTGAGGTAAAAGTGAGAGGACGACTTGGACCGGGGGAGGAAGACATGAAGGCGATCAGGATTCTTAACAGGATTGTGGAGTGGACTGAGGAAGGATTGAGATATGAGGCTGATCAAAGGCATGCGGAAATAATTGTGAAAGAGCTTGAACTTGAGGGAGTAAAAGTGAGGACTGAGGTGCCAGGTGAACGCATTCCAGTTGAAGAGGGAGACGAGGTAGAACTTTCGCCCAGCATGACTAAGCGATATCAGGCATTAACGGGTAGAGCGAATTATTTAGCTCAAGACAGATCGGACATACAGTATTCAGTAAAAGAACTTGCTAGGACCATGTCAAAGCCGACTATGGGTTCATGGAAAGGTCTAGTCAAGCTAGGAAAGTATTTGAAGTATCACAGCAGAAGCAGTTATGTGTATCAGTATCAAGAACAGCCTCGAGAGTTGACGATTTGGACGGACACAGATTACGCAGGATGTAAACGGACTAGGAAGTCTACGAGTGGAGGAGTAGTGATGTGGGGTAAACACCTTATAAAATCTTGGAGCGCAACTCAAAGTGTAATTGCATTATCGTCAGGGGAAGCAGAATATTACGGGTTTGTGAAAGGAGGCTCAGTCGGACTAGGACTTCAGGCAGTGTTGAGGGATTTTAACTTGGAAGTTGAGATCATCTTGAAAAGTGATGCCACGGCTGCAATCGCAATTGCGAGTAGACGAGGTTTATGAAAAGTAAGACACATTGAAGTATGTCAACTGTGGCTGCAGCACAAGGTAAAGGAGGGAGTGATTCGAATTGTGAAAGTAGGTACACATGAGAACGTAGCAGATGCATTAACCAAGTATGTCAGTCGTGAGAGCATGAGCACACACCTGCTAAACACAAACCAAAGTGCATTAACAGGTCGGCACAGCCTTGCGCCGGCCACCGAGTGTTGACATCCGCAGCTCATTTCTGTCAAGCAAGCAATCTTGATTAAGGCTTCCTCCATCCTTTACCTCTTTCCCTCGAGCGTGAACGAAAGCATGGCGGACCATCAAGTCAACGTCACGATCAACGGCGCGGCGGTCGACCAGAGCCCGCCTGGGGCAGGACCGGTTACGCGCGAGAACCTCAATCGCCGTGTCGACGATATCGTCAACGTGGCTCATGCGTTTACCGTGACCCTCACCAACATGGCCATTAACTTCCACGGGGCCTACGATAAGCACGTTGACGAGATGCAGAGGGTTGCCGATGACATGGCGCGGAGGATCGTTGACTTAACGCAGCAGAACACCGCGTTGGTTCACGCCAATGACGATGTCAACGAGAACCTCAAGAGGGCGCAGGACGAGGTTAACAACCTTGTGGCGACGGTGACAGAGTTGAACATCAAGAATCGCGACTGGGAGGTTAACACGGCGGAGAATGCAACCAAGTACCGGCGCATTAACGAAAATATCGGTTGCCTCTTGAATACCGCCAGGCGCCTTACCGAGAATATCATGCCCCTGCAGGACTTTGAAGGTAAACGTGATGCGGCGCTACGTATGCTAGTGGGAGTTACCGAGAGGCTTGAGGGTTTGCAGAAGTTCTTGGATGACCCGATCAACTCCTCGGTTACCGATATTCCACAGGTGCCGCCGCCGTTGCCTGGGTCGCCCCCGACGGCAGCACCCGCCAAGGCGCCGCCCGTCGCCGCCACCGCGGCAGTCGGGCCCATGGCCACGGGCGCGCCCCCAGCGCAGCAGGTCAACGTGGCTCCGCCAGGCAAGGCTCCCCCTACTCAGGACCTGGCCGGCGTAGCCGCCAAAGCCGGGGGGAGTCGGCGGTCCGTGTCACCGAACAAGATTCGACCGTCACCGTTGAGCCGGCAGGGCGGTGAAGAGCCACAGCCTGTTTACAAGCGGGCGCCGAAGGCCACGCGTGAACGTCAACGGGAGCTGGAGGAGTTGATGCAGATAGGCATGAAGATGGACGAGGATCGAACGGTTGGTGGTCAACGTGATGAGGCGCCAAAGGATCCTGCCCCCGTCGTAAATTCGAGGCCGGCCAAGCCGCCCCCTCCGGGGCTCGGCGAGTCCAGGGCGGCAAGCAGCGTTACCGGCGTGAAGCCCCCGCCTCCAGAGCCCAAGAGGTTACCGATCCAGCACATCCCGCCACCGCAGCCTCAAGTCGTTAACCGCGCGACTGATCAGGTTGAGGGGTGCCCCAGGACCGTCGCCAAGGCGGTGTACCGCCCGCTGTACCACGTCAACGGTCGCATGTCCATGCTGAACGACAGGAGCGACGACTACGACGTTAACTTTCGGGCGGGACCCTGACCCCAGGGAGGTGGTAGCCTTAACGATGAAGACACGTGATAACTGGCGCAGGTTTGAGGGTAACTTCGTCGGGCACGTGGCGAAGGCGGGGTTAACAACCCCTGGCGGCAGGTCCATTCAGGGCAACACCGGGCGGGAGCTCAACGATTACGAGGACATATTCGTTGACATCTTCGGCCAACACGCTTACGGTTTCATCGGCTATGCCGTGTTGAAAGGTCCGATCAGCTGGAGATCTCAGTTAGCGGACAAAGAGTTGACCAAGCATGATGAATGGGTTGACGCGGTTGGGCACGTGCAGTCCCTATTTGACGATGACTACGTGCCACCGCTCAACCTTAACGAGCTTCACTCATCGTGGTTTGAGCTCCACAGTTGCCTGGACACGCAGGTGTACGTCAACAAGGCGCCGGAGATGAACGAGAAGCAGCTTAACGGTCTCCTCTTAACGTGGGCAGGAATGCTGCCCCACGGCAACCCCACCGTGATCTCCGTTAAGCACCTGGTGGAGGATACCCATGGGCCGCACGGTTACATCTCGACTGGAGTTACCGTGATTCGCTTTGCGACGCCCGATCTCGCCAGGCTTTACTGCCGTTACATGAACGGGCTCCAGGTGCATTACCGTAACTACTTCATTGACGACCTCGAAGTCAGGAGCACCGCGGAGTTAAAGGGCAGTATCAGCAAGCCTCCAGTCTACTGGCACCAGACCATCTTGGAAGTTGCCCTTAACGATCAGGGATCCATGAGGGCACTTTACCGTGATAATTGGCCGGCCGATCATGTCACCGAGCGTAAAAGCGATCACCGTGAGAAGCTTTGCTGGTTTGGCTGGTTACCGTGCGACGACTTCCCCAACTGGCTTACCGATCCGGCCTGGACTGTGAACCCGTTTACTGGCGCTGCGGTCGAAGAGCACCTCCGTAACAATCCAGGCGGTGGGCCTCTGTTAAAGGCTCCCCACGCCAGTTACTGGAGAGCCATCGGCACTTACCACAACATCGTTGACGGCTCAAGTAAGAGCTACGATGAGGGGTGCTGGCTTGACGACGAGGAGCGCATTAACGCGTACATGGACAACGACTACTACAGCCCGATGCAGGCCCATTAACAGGGTGTCGTCCTACACCGCAGCCGGCGCGGGACACCGCGGGTTACCGAGGTCGAGGGGTTCACGAGCCCCGTCGGCGAGGCGCCCGCGCCGTCCGTGAAAGAAGGCAGGCAGTCAGCATGCTGCAGTTCGCGCTCTTCCTCATCTCCCCTCTTAACTTGGCTTAACGATCGAGTGGCGGCAGCATGTTGAGCTGAGTTTGTTTGCATGCGCATCTCTTGTTGTTACCGCAGGTATTGGCGAATAAAAAGCGAAAGCAATCAAAATCATCCAAATGCTAGCCTGCTGTGTAAACTTTAGATGCTTCGTTTGAACTTGTGACAGTAAAAGCGTTTACTCGAGCTCAGGTTACATGTGTGAGAAACTTGGTGCTCGTAAACGCCGTCGCGAGACATTTCGAATTCAACAGTATGATGAAGAGACTTAACGTCATTTGCGTGCGACGTTTTGCATAGTTTGACATGTTTTTGCGATTGTAGACGCCTCCCCGTCAGCCTATACGGACTAGCGTCCGAGGGGGGGTGTTAACATGTAAGCATTCAGGTGACTGGGGAGTGAAGGTGCCCCGTTACATTTGGCTCAAGTGTTTAACGGCTGAAGCTACCGAGCCTCGCTTCGCCGTGCGGAAGTAAAAAAGGTGACCGATCGTCATCGCTGTCACCGAGCTCCCGTGCAGAACCCTCCTCGGGGTTTTGCACGAGGACGAGGGGGGGTCCGTAGCCATTTTGGCTCAAGGCTAAACGTTGCGAAGGGCTATAAACGCCCGAGGTGCAGCGATTAGCTCTGGACCCATCCGTAGTGATCGGCTGAGATCGCTTGGGGCGTGCGCGGCCCACGGCACTCTTTTACTCAGGCCGAGGGACCTCATCCCTCAAGTATTCACGTTCCTCTTCCCGCCTGATGGCCCCACGCGCCGAGGGAGCTGGATGGCAGAAGAAAACATGACAGCAGCAAACGAGATGGAAGTGCACACGGTGCTACTGTGCTGAGAATGATGATTGGTGGACGCGGTGCAAACACTGCGGCGCAGGCCGCAAAGTGGTCGAGGCAACTGCAGGAACCCCGCCGTCAGGGGTCTGGAGCCTTGCGACTTCACCTGCTCGCGATGCTGCTCTCAGCCCTGGTGGGGGCTTTGTTCCGCCTCGGGCTGTGGGGCTGCAGTTGGGGCAAGCAGCAGGCGGAGGAGGTTGGCGTGCAGGCGGCGGAGTTGGTCGGCATGACTACACCATCGAGCAGTTGCCCAGCCTCAGGGACGCTCAGAAGTCCATGGCGGCCATCGGAGATGTTGCGGCATCTCGAAAGTATGAGGCCATCATTCAGCAGCTCGAGGAATCCGCCAAGCCTCAGTCCCCGACGGTCGGAGTGGCTCAGTACGCGATGGAGCAGGCCCGCCAACAGATGGTGTCTGCGGTCAAGCGGGCGGAGTCCTTGGAGTTCCAGGCCAAGGAAGCACGTGCTCGAGCGGCTGAGGCCTTCACTACCTTCGACCAGTGTGAGAAGACGTGCAAAGAAGCGGTGGCCAAGCTCGCGTCGGAGGTGGTGGAGCCCAAGGATACCATCGTGGGCAATGACGTGCAGCGCATCCGTCTGCAGGCACTTCTGGAGGGCGAGCAGATCGACCTCGATGATAACGGCCTTTTTTGGACTGGACCTTCAAGGCATCGAGGTCAGCAAAACCGAGAGAGAGGAGCTCAACGCTCGGAAGGCGGCGCTGGTGGCCCTGGTGCAGGAGGCGACGAAGCAGGCGTTCGGGCCCTTGCAGGCTCAGTGCGCCAAGATGGTCGAGGAGCAGCGCAGCTTCAACCAGAGAATGCAGGCCAAAAGGAGGAGATGTGATGGAGATGAAGAAGCAGCTGGGGGTGGGGTGCGTCCAGGCCAGGCACCACAGGTGGCGCCTGCGAGTATGGCTGCGCCTGCTGCGGGAGCCGCGGCGGCGCAAGATGAGTCTGCGGTGCCCAGTACTCCGAAGCCAGCTCCATCCATCGATGAACTCTTCGAGAAGGCCCAGTCTTGCGTCGGCAGCGGCATCGCCAGCGGCAAGGGCAGCAACGTTGACGTCAAGGGTGCTGAAGCGGCTGGAGGTCGCAAGCCAGTACTTTAACATCGGTGATATGTACCTGCGCACTGTAAACACCACGAGCTGGAAGCCGTGTTTGGCCTACGTTGAGTCGCAGGCGCAGGTACGCAGGACAGAGGCAGTTTTTTTTTTTTCGGAAAGCAGTCAGTAGTGGCACGGCAAGGTTTTCTCCAAGAGGGCCCCAAGTGTTTCTTTTGCAAGAAGTAGGTGTCTCGCAGGATCGGAAGAATGACTGCGAGAAGATGCTGCGTGATCAGGGCTTGCTGGCAGCGGTAAGGCCTTCTCGTACCACAGAAGCTGGAGGCCTGTCTGGAGGAGTTGCTATTGGGGTTTCAGCTTGTATCGGGATGGGGAATCCACCAGGGCGGCCTCAACCTCTTCCCTTTCCTCGTCGGGCCTTGGTCAAATGGATAAATGCTGTTATACCTGGAGGCTTCCAGGCAGCATCAGTTTATATGCCTACCACGGACCCCTTTGGGGCAGAGGGCACCCTTCTGTTGAGTCGGTTGGGGGAGTTCCTGCATGCGGCGTCGCTTCCTTGTCTGATTGGAGGGGGCGGGGATGCACCTCCTACGCTTTTGGGACGTCTTGGATGGGCGAGTAAACTTCGAGGCCGCATCATTGCTCCAGCTTCTCCTACTTGCACGGCAGGTAAGAAGGAATGGCGCACGCTAGAATATTTTGTAGTATCTGATGTTATGGCTCCTTCTGTGGTCTCGTGCACGGTGGCGCTGAATGCAGCTATCAAGCCCCGCCGTCCAGTGCTTCTGCGGCTGCGAGGTAAGTTGGCCCCACAGTGCACCACGGTTCTGCAGGCGCCTCGGAATTTCCGACGAGAGCGCCCACAAGGCCCCCTTCCTGCACCACCAGCTGAATGGGAAGGAGTTATTCAATGGTTGGAGGAAGGGGGAGATCAGCAGCAGATGAACACAGTATTCAAACGGTGTATGGCATTGTTAGAAAAAAAGGGAACTTCTAGCAGCACATGGCATTCCCGAGTCTGATTGGAAGAGATATACTGGACGAGGGCTGGGTTGGAAATTAAAAACCATCCCTGCCCTTCCCCCCTCCTCTGGACCCTACCCTGTGGCGTGCCCCGTCAGCAGGGCCTGGAGGAAGTGGGGGAATTGGGCTCAGGAGCTCTCCAGGATCCGAGCCCAGGAGTCTGTAAAAGGACACTGTAGGAGCTGCTGCTTTGTTCGCCAAGATACTGCTTGGCACTCCAGATATTCGCTGTACTGGTGAATGGAAGAGTATGTGGTATCTGGATGCAGGATATCTAGCCTGGTGTGATTCGGAAGCTCTGGATGAGTTGCATGAGCGTGCTTGAGGCTACGCTAAGAAGCTCGAGGCGCAGTTTGTCAGTTCTCGAGCGAAGCAGTGGCGAGGCTTTGTTCAGGAGGCAGTGCAGGCAGGAGCAGGTCGAGCCCACCAGTGCACCAAGCCCCCAGTGGGCTGGCGCCCTGCGGTACCCCGACAAGGACACGCACCTCCTGGGCCCTCAGACCTCATCCAGCAGAACCTCCAGGACTGGGACAACATATGGGATTCCAGTGGCCCCAGCAGGCCCCTTGAAGATCCAGAAGGTTTATTCCAGAAGCTGAAAGGCATGTTGAAGGACCCCCCCAGCCCCATCATTAGCTTCAGCCCTGATGAGATCAGATCGGTCGCTCGGAAGATGGAAGCGTGGACTGCTCACGGAGTGGACAGGCTTGGACCTTGTGATTTTCTACTTCTTTCTGACCCGTGTTTGGAAGCTTTTAAATGCGTTATGGAGTTGGATGCTCCGTGATGAGATGATGCCGTCCCAGATTTCGCTTACTCTGCAGCCAGCCTTACCAAAGCCTGATGACGACGGTCATCGGCTCATCGCACTCTTGAGTATGACGGTCCGTCTTTGGAGCAGGTGTACAAGAGGGGTAGCAGCGAAATGGGAGTTGGATCATCAAATGGGATTTTCGTATGGGACGAAAGGGAAAGCATGTGAGAGAGCGGTATGGGAGCAAGCATTTGCAGCAGAGCATGCGTCAATAAACCGTTTTGATGTTGCGAATGTGTTGATTGACCTGACCATAGCATACGAAAAGGTGAAGCACCTTCAGTTATTGTCTGCTGCGCGGCAGCACAGTTTCCCCCTTCACCACCTGCGTCTTTGTTTGGTCCAGTATTCTTGCCCGCGCGTGCTCCTCATGGGCCTCCTCGTTTCCAGGCCCACGGTGGTGTCTGCAACTATCTTGGCGGGTTGCGGATATGCTACAACGCTGTTACGTGCTCTCATCATTACTGATCTTGATAGTATGGTTAGTTCACACGGGTTGTGCAGGTTTTATAACGTTGTTGATGACATCACGATCCAGGTAATTGCAACGGCCAAGTTAGTCAAGGACTCGGCCGTCAAGGCCACGCGTGACCTCTGCAACAGGCTCGAGGCCAGGCAGTTGATTATATCCAGAAGTAAAGGTAAAGTTCTTGCTTCTACTGCCGAACTGTCCGCCGGCATATGTGCAGGGCTTAAGAAGTGGGGATTCAAATCGGCGCATTCGGTTCGGAATCTTGGATGTGATTATTCGCTTCGAGGTCGTGCCGCGCATATCCAGAAGACTCGGATCCGAAAGATCAGGTTGAGAGCGGGTCGCTATCGTTCGCTTAAATCCCAGTTCAAAAAAGCTAACGTCGATCGCTCGCACTGGCGCCCTCCCAGCTGGCAGTTACGGAATTGGCGTAATGGGAGTTTCCGACAAGCGCTTGCAGTACCTCAGATCCGCAGTGGCTGAGGGTATTTTTGGACCAGCTCGAGGGCGGACGAGGACAGTCCAGTTTGCGCTCTCGGGTAATGAAGCAGCCGATCCCGCTTATATCGGCAACTCGGCTCCGTTGGTGTTCTGGGGAAAGGCTTACTGGGGCTCGTGGGCCCCCAAGTTCCAGATGGAGGAAGTCTTCAGGTTCTACCTTCAGAAGTTTCCAGACCTTTCTTGGGCTGAGGTCCGCGGTCCTACGGGGGCGGTTGTGTGCACGCTTCAGAGGATTCGATGGTTCCTGAGAGCTACTCCAAGTGGTTCATGCCGACTGAGATGCCGATTGATATTCGTAAGCTTCGGAGCCGCAGCCTCAAGTGCCTCGTGGACCTGGCAACTAAGGGTGTATCTGTGGGTAACCTGCAGTGGGAGCATGGCGGCGTCACCTGCTCTAGGCCCATGCTCGAGCCCATTGCCCAGGTGTGCGAGGAGCTCAGGAAGAAAGGAGAAGACTTGGAGGCTTCGTAATTGGCTACCCATGTCTCTGGAGGATTGGTCACACAGCTGGAGTTATTTCAGGATCGATGGGTTCTGAGTGGGGCTTGCCAGGTGCGTGGCTTTCCTGAAGGAGGTCGGTTTCACAGAATGTTTCGGTGCCCTGCGAATCAACTGTTTAGAAGAGGCCAAGGTTTTGACAAGGAGCTGCCTGCATGGGAACGTGGGGACCCGAATGGCCCCTTCCTCACTCGGTGCCTCCTTACCTCCCCCCCCCCCCCCCCCCCCCCCCCACGCACACACACACACACCTTAAGGCCCCCCGTCCCCAAGACCTTGGACAGGTGGAGGTGGATTGTTCCGCCGCCTGACGGATTTGTTTCAGGTAAGATATGCTCCGATGGCTCCGTCTTAGATCCCAAGGTCAGGCACCATAGTAGAGCAGGATGGGCTTTCGCCATGGTGAATGATGCGGGGGAGCTTCTGGCCAGTGCGTCGGGGCCGCTCCCCCACCCCTTACAGGACATAGATGGGGCTGAACTTTATGCTGTGCTCATGATCCTCAGGCACGCAGGGCCTGGGAATCTAGAGGTAGGCGTTGATTGTGAAGCTCTGGTTTCTGTTTGGTCCCGAGGGTTGCTCCAGGACTGCACGGATTTGCCCTTCGGTGAGTTTTGGACTGAGGTTTTTGCTCGGATTTTGGACCGAGGTCCTGAAACTGTCACTCTCTTTAAGGTACCTGCTCACAAGAGCAGGATGCGTGCCGAGGAGCTAGGCTGTCCAGCCTGGGCTTGGCACGGCAACCGAGCCGTCGACTTTCTGTCTAGGCAGGCCGCCAGCGAGGTCCCCCACTCGCAGTACCCCCAGGACTTGGAGGCCAGGCAGGCCGCACGTCTCTCTTCTCTCTCTCTCTCTCTCTCGCTACGCTGCGAGGGTGCTTGGACATTGGTCGAGGCGTCGTTTTCTTGATGTTGAGTTTTGTAAGACTAAGGCCAGGGCGAAACCCAACGAGCTGCTCATAGTGCCGAGCCCGAATGGTCACCAGGTTCAGCACTGTGGCAAGGGTTTCGCTTGTTCGATTTGTCTGTCCCGTTCGAGGACCTACACAGGCCTGGTCTTAACTGTGCGCGCTGGTATCCCGAGGCTAATTCGTCAGGCGCACTCGACCCATAGGCTTTGGGGGGAGTCTCGAGTCCGTCCAGAATCTGCGTTTGTTCTTTTGTGCGGTGTGTGGATGTTTTGGCAGAGCTAAGATCTTGAAGTTGGGTGCGAAGTGCCTCGGGCATCCAGCAAATCGGGATGCTGCCAACAGTCTGTCCCTCCTTAAGAGGGGGGATTGGCCCCTCCACCAAGACATATTTCGGCCACAGCATCCCCATTCAGAGAGGGTGAGGCCGCTGTGTTGGCCAGATTTGGTTACCCACTCTGCCCCACTCGCCCCTCTCTCTGCTGCTGGTCTCACGCCGTGGGATCATGTAGCTTCAAAGGCTGAAAGGCTGAAAGGGCGAGGACGAGGACGAGGAGGAGGAGGAGGAGGAGGGGGAGGAGGAGGAGGAGGAGGAGGAGGAGGGGGGGGGGGGAGGAGGACGCCCTGTCTCCCGCTCTTTGGCCCTCTGCCGGTGGGGCGGCGCGGCGGCGGCCTCCGCGCGCCGACGCCTGCGGGCCCCGCGCGGGGGGAGGGCTCCCAGGCAGCCTCGGGACGAGGGGGGGCCTCCCCCCTCTCCTCCACCTCCTCCTCCTCCTCCTCCTCCTCCTCCTTCTCCTCCTCCTTCCTCCACCTCCTTCCTCCTCTCCTCCTCCCCCCCTCCTCCCCCTCCCTCCTCCTCCTCCTCCTCCTCCTCCTCCTCCTCCTCCTCCTCCTCTCCTCCTCCTCCTCCTCCTCCTCCTCCTCCTCCTCCTCCTCCTCCTTCCGTTCCTCCTCCTCCTCCTCTCCTCCTCTTTCACCTCCCGCCGCCTCCTTCTCCTCCTCCTCCTCCTCCTCCTCCTCCTCCTCCTCCTCCTCCTGCAGTTCCTCATGCCTCTCCTCCTGCTCTTCGTCTTTCCCCCTGCTCCAGGCTGCGTCCTTGGGCATCCGGGTCGGGGACCAGATCCTGGCGGTGGAAGGCCTCGCCGCCCACCCGGGGGTCGACGTCGCCGACGCCGACGTCCACGCCGACGCCGCCGCCGATGCCGACGACCCCGCCGCCGCCGCCGACGACGACGGTGACGGCGAAGACGGTGACGGCGACGACGACGACGACAACGACGGCGGCGGCGGCGAGGACGACGCCGCCGCCGCCGACGATTTTTTCCATCAACGTAGGGGGTTGTGATGTTACGAACAGTGGCTGCGTGCCCGCACACAATCGGCGTTCGAGGTAGTTTACAACGCAAAACATCTAGAACCCGCCGCCAGGGATACAATTCCTTAGTGCGTGTGGCGTGCGGCACGGTGCTCACTCTAGCGCGTGCTACAGGGCTGGGCGTGCCCCACGGCGACAGGATTTAACCAAACAGAAACTCGGCAGCCTCCAAATCTGTTTCCTCGTCCCCTGGGAGACCTGGGGGGTCGGTTTCACTGTCTTCGAAATCAGGAATCATGGGAGAGGGAGGCTCAGGAGGAGGAGCGGGGATAGTACTGACTAACATTTCCCCTGGCACGAACTGAATCACTTGGCTAGGGCGTCTAGCCAGACGCTCAGTTCCTCCTCGAGCCAACCAGGCGGGGCGATCCCCAGGTGGTGCTTGATGGTCCCCTCGGCTTTGATCGCTGTGATGAGGTCAGTGCGGAGGTCCCAGCGCGGCGGCACGATTAGAAGTTTCGTCATCTTCTCGTCGTTGCACTTCTCGAGCTTGATCATCGTGACCTGTTCCTCGAGCAGCTCCGTGGTGATGTCGGCTGCTTTGTCCTCGCTCGGCTGGGCCTTGTCGAGGTAGTCGTGAAGGTGTTTCTTGCTGCCGCCGCCGATGTCGAGCTTGCACGTCGTCTCGACGAGGCAGATCGCCAGGCTGGAGGTCGGCGGGCTGCCCACGGTCTTCAGCTCCATTTTCTGCTCTGCGGTTTCGTGGCGCAGCTTGTCGAGGTGGCCTTGTAATTCTCGAGCTCCGAGGACAGTGCTGTGATCAGTTGGTGGTCGCGGGCCAGCGTAGACGTGTCGAGCGTGGTGGCGCTCAGGATCCGAAGTCTCTGAGCGTTCATCAGGGTCATTTTCAGGATGGCGGTGAGCAGCACGGTGAGGTTCTTGTCGCGGCTGGTCCACGTTTTCTGTGTGTGTTGTCCGCGTTGGCGTCGACCTCCGCGGTGTACTTTGCGCTTGCGGTCCCCCAGCTCGTCGCCCTCGTCCACCAACATCGCGACCTTGGCCTTCCTGTCCTTCAGCACTGCGCCCCCTGCGTTCGCCTTCTGCTTGGCTAGCGGCTTGTCGGTGCTGGCGGCGCTGCCAGAGTGCCCAGACGCCTGGGAGGATCTCAACCAGAGGCGCCAGCTGGCTCGTGTCGACGCTGGCTGTGCGGCCGCCGCCGTCATCTCGTCGTCGAAGAGGTTCAGGTACTACTGGAGTGGTAGTCACAAGCTGCGGGGCGTTGACCAAGGTGGATGCAGTGGTGCTCGCGGTGGTGACTGTCGGGTTCGGTTGGGTTGTCCGTGCGGTGGTCTTTGTCGAAATAGAAGTACGTATAGGCCGGCTGTGATAAGCTGCGTGGAGCTCATCTCGTAGTTCAGCAGTGTCCTCAGGCACCCACACCGCTCTGCGTTTCTCCGAGAATTGGCGAGAGATTTGCGCAGGAACCTGAGACTTTTGAGAGGTGGCCATCACACGTACAGGCTTGAGCCTAGATCCCGACGGAGTCAGCGGAATATGATCGGCGAGATGTCGTCTGAGTTCTCGTGGATCGTGATCAATTTCGTGGCGCTCGGGCTTGTCGCTGATATCCGCAAACGGGCATCGAGTCGAACGTGACGGTTTCCACTCATGCAGATGATGGGTTAGTTCGGGGATGCACCTATTCGCGGTCCAGGACCTTTGAAGATGGCGTTGGCAATGATCGACGCATGAGAATACTGTAGAGCGGCTGAGGCACATGTTGTCGATGGCAATGGCATTGATGATGGTGGCGCGACCTCGACCAGGCGCTGACGAGTGGGTTTGATGAGTAGCACGACGATGAACGGTGGAGAACCTCGCCCGGCAGTTTTCGATCGTGCATCGGAACGGGGCAAGCAGCTCGGTCTCGCTGTCTGCATCGCCCACCTCCTGACCAACGGCGGGCACGTCGTTAGCCATCGAGCCGCTCGGGACCCACTGGCTGCTCTGCTGCGAAACAGGCGCATAGCACATGCAAGAACGGCCTGGCGCACGTGCTCATCTCGTAATAGTGCTTCCATGGTCGGGGGGCCCCACTCCTCCTTGAACGTGGCACCCATGGGATGGTCCAGTAGTTGGTGCAGGTCGTCGTGGAGTTGGACTGCCCGCAGATGTACGCCTGCATCTGCTTGAAGTCGGTCGTGGCGTAGTGGCGGCGTCGAGGCGGGGCGTCCGCGTGCTCTGGCGATGATCTCGAAAGTGTAGTCGCCCAGAAACGCGGCCAGAAATTGAGCATGATGGTCGGGGTCGTTCATGATAATTTTCCACCGGCTGAGTCGCTTGATCATAAGTTCCACTGCGGTCGGTGCGAGCTGCCATTCGCGAAATGCTTTATCAGTCGTCCAGCTTCGGTGTGCTCCGTCGTCCCGTTCATAATGAGCTTGTTCCAACAGCATGGCACGCGTCTTCTCGGCACGGCATACATCGATCTTATTGCACTCGGCTGGGGTGAGCATGTAAGACTCCAAGGCGGACTGGGCGCGCCCCGCCACGTTGGAGAAGAAGGTGCTGCGCTTATATTTCCATGGCCCAGGGCTTGTCCAGTAGTGCCCAAGGCGAGTCCAACCCGCAGCAGCTGACTGGATGCGGGCACGTATCTCTGCGTAGTTGGTGCCAGTGGGCGCACTGAGGCCGCCGAGGTGGGTAAGGTCGTAGACGCTGGCGCCTGCAATGCGGCGCTCAATGTCGCGAGTGACGCGGGCGTTGGTGTGTAGACGAGGGCGTCTTGCTTCTCGACGTTCTGTCGGTGGCCAGTCATATGTATGTACTTGTTGGGCGTAGCGTTGCTCAGGTAGTCGACGGCGAGTACCCATCGTGCGTGTGGTGGGCCTTCTGGTAGCGCGTAGATGCGGATGAGGTCGTCGATGAAGGCGCCCATGGTGCTCTGCTGGGCCGCGTGCGCGATGGGGCACTCTGCGGTCAGGTCGGCGTCGGTGAGCCCCGTGGTTTGGTCAAGCCAGGCTTCGACTCGTCTGTCGAGCGCTGCCATAAAGTGCTCGGGCGCGCTGCTGTCGCCCATGCGTCCACCTGTGGTTGGTCGCACTGAAACTTGAGCGTCACTGGCGTCGATGGCGAGAACAGCGCGTTCGCGATGCTGGGCGAGGAGGTCGTCGAAGTGATCGTCGTCGGCGCGGCCGTAGTGGGCCTGGAAGAGGAAGGAGTCGTCACCCGTGGCGACGGCGTTGCGCACGTCGTAGGACTTGACAAGGAAGTTGCGGTCAGCCGTGCGCAACCGCCACATGGCAACCTTGACCAAGAGCATAAGTTCCTCTCGCCGTCGTTGCCGGATTCCCCCGTAGCCCCAGGCTGGGGCGCTGCGTGGCCCCCCGTAGTCGCAGAGGCCCACGCGTAGGTAGATGCGCCACCAGTGGCAGAAACAGCGCAGGAGTCGGAGGCAGTGGTTGGTGCTGTGGATCTCGTCGCCGCTGGGTCCTTTGTACTTCTTTCCGATGGTGGCGACCTGGCTCGCCACTGCCCGCGCGGGCAGCGCGCGGGCGGCGCGGGCGCGAGCCAGGGGCGACGCAGAGAGAAGGTGGCCGACGTGGGCTTCCTCAAGCGGGATGTGGCAGCGGGGGCGTCGGGCAGGTACATCGGCTCGTGCGAGTTGATGGACGTGAAAATAGTGTTGGTCTTCGTGCCCCAGGCCGATTGTCTCCGTCTTGGGCTTAGTCAAGCATTGCGGGTAGAGGAGGAGCTGCGTGATCTCGCCAGGCCAAGACCATCCAGGGTTGCACCGTCGGTTTTTGTTGGCCAAGATGCGCTTCTTCATGCGCCCGAGGTCCTCCACGGCGTTGTCCAAGTCGGTCTGGGGTGCTCCGTGCTGAAAGGGGCCGTATTGGGCGATGTCCTCCAATGGTGTACGCAGCAGCTTCTCAATGGTGGCGTCCCGTAGGTAGATGCTAGTGGGATGTGATGTGGCGCTCGTGCCTCCTTCGGTAGTTGGCTTGGCAAGTGCATCGAGGAAGGCTTGACCTCGGGGTCGGACAGCAGCGACGGACAGGTAGCTGCGCTTTTGTATGCCGGCGAGCGTGCCAGCGCGCAGTAGAGCGAGATGTCGAACTCGAGCGAGGTCTCGAGCAGCCCACGCTTCACGTAGTTGATCGTCCACGGACGTACGCCACCAGTAATTTTACAAGCGTCGGAATGATTTGAGCTGCTGTGATACTCGGCGGAGGTCGGCGTGGTGGAGTCGTCGGCCGGCTTCACAGAGTTGTGCTCGTTGTCGGAGTAGTCGTGCGCGCTCGGCCTTGGCATCAAGTACCCAGGTGGGAGCGTGGCCTTCTCGGGTGAAGTACTTCTTGGCGGTGGTCTTGCGGAGGTGCCCAACAGCAGCTGCGTGCCGTGTTGGAGTGGCGTCGGCACTGAGGCGATTGAGGCGACCGCGATGCTGGTCGTATTGCTCTCGTAGGTCTAGGAGAAATTCAAGGCGTTGTCGCCCTTGTTGTAGGCAGGCGGCAAGCGTGCCCCAGCCCCATCGTGGTTGGTCAGGATCGCGGTACTGCTCTGGAGCCGAGATGTGCACTTCCATGATCATCGGGACGTGGTCGATGACAGGGAGGGTCCGTAATCGGCGTGGGGCATGCCAGCCCATGGCCATGCGTGCGACTGCGAACTTGAGGCTGGTGGGGGCGAGAAAATAGTCGATGCGGCTGTGGGGTCCGTAGTTCCCGTAGTAGCTGTGCCCGAGGTTCCAGTAGCTGTTGACCGCGCTCAACTCGTGCTCGAGCATGTCCGTGTGGAGGCGCTGGGCGAGGTCGTCTTCGGGGCCTGCTTGGTACGTGCCGATGCTGGCGCCGGCGCTGGAGTGGGAGCCGTGTCGACCAACTCGCAAATTCATGTCGCTGAACATGGTCGGCACGGTGCGCTCGGAGGTCGTTGTGAATTAATGTAGTACCCATCGCCAGAGTTGGAGGCAGGTCTTCTTCCAGAAGTGGTGGTCCTTGGCGAGATGTGGGCGTGGTGGGAAGTAGGTGACAATGTAGCGCACTCGGTGTGGTCTACATTGTACGTCGATGCTGCCAGCTCGTCCTTGAAGGTGTGGTGGTGCAGACACGACGCGTGTGGTGTTCCGTTCGCGATAGGGACGTCGCGACGAAAGTCCGATGCTGCAGCCCGCGCTGGAGTTGGCGCCTGTTGCTCGCGTCCATCCAAAATGAATCCAAAGGTGATTTTGGGCCCGTTCTTTGTGATGCGGTGTACCTGCCCTGCTCCGTATCTTCGTGCCTGGGGCGAGGATCGCATCCATGTTGCGGAACTCCGCGCTGATGGCCTGCAGGCGACCCTCGTGGCTGACGAGGCTGAACGGGTTCCAGCCGACCATGCAGGTGCTGCGCAGGGGCTTGGACTGGTAGCCTTCGTCGGCGTCGTCGAACGCGGGGGCCGCCATGCCGAAGCACAGCGCGAGAAGCACCCGCGGCCGCATCGCCATGAGTCAGGCCAGCTCCTGGGGCGAACCTGCCGGGCGGAGACAGGCGAAGAGTCGGCGGAGGCCACTGCGCCTGAACGGATCTGAGCAGTCCGTGGCCCTCGCCGCCGACGATGACGACGACGACGACGACGACGACAACGACGACGACGACGACGACGACGACGACGACGACGACGATCCTCTCCCGGTGGCCTTGCGCTCGGCCGTGCTGTTCCGCCGCGCTCCGTTGTTCATCGGTGCCTCTCCCGCCGCCTGTCTTCTGGCAGCGGGGGCGGCGCCCGGGGGCCCTGCGGCGCGCGGGCCCGCGCCGACGCGGCCGGCGTCTTCGCTCCCGCGGCGTGCCCGAGATGACGGTGCGGCGCGCGGCTTCGCAGAGGGCGCGCTTGGGCAGTGAGGGAAAGGGGGGGAGAAGGGGGCGGGAGATGGAATCAGGGCGGAAGGAGGACCGGGGGGGGGGAGGGAGAGGGCGAGAGAGGGAGAGTCGGGGAGAGAGGGAAGCGATAGGGGAAGGGTGCCGGCGCCTGGGGAGACGGCATGCTGCATTCGGTGGGTGGCGCGGAGGGTCTCATGAAGCATAATTATATCCCTGACCCGAATGAAACAACGGATGCGTGACCCTATTCAATCATGGCGCCGCTCGCTGTGCCCCTGAACATATGGGTTGGTTGTGTTGGGCGCATCTGCCAAAAGACCCCCTGCCCCTAATGTTTGTGGCCCTCCTAGCTGAGGTCAGGTCCCGTCCCAACGGTTTCGGGGTACTTCGATTTCTCATCAGAGTTTGAGGCCATACCACTTACGCCACCGCCCGGAACAGCGGTCAAGGAAATGGAGGGGGGAAGGGAGGTGGGAAGGAGGGAGAGGGAGGAGCGAATGATTGCTGAGAGGGACGAAACTAGAGGATCCTCGTCGGCACTGCTGGATGCGCCTCGAATTTCCGGCTAGAACGCGCTCAGGGATTGGTATGGGGTCGACGCTCAAGCCCAGGCGGCGGGGGGAGAGGGGATGGGAGGGGTGAGGAGGAGGGGAGGAGGAGAAGGAGGAGGAGGAAGGAGCATTCCTGGACTGCACTCTTCCCCGATGGGTGGAATGTCCCTGTGGGCGATTGGGTTTTGCGGGAGCAACGACCTTTCATCATGAGAGCGGTCGGTTCCGCTGCGGGGTGCGGTCTGCGCCACAGTGAAGGGAAACGGTCGGTGCCGCTGTGGGGATGAGCGGTTGGTATAGCTGTTGGGGGAGGTGCCGTTGCCAGTAGACATTGACCTTGTCGTTGCCTGATCCGGAGCAGCAGAGACTGGAAGCAAGATGACAGAAAGATGCGATTGCCGTCGCTGCGACAGGAGGGATGGGGGGGAGAAGGAAGACATCGCAGCGCTTCTAAATGTACCCGGCACGACCACCATCTCGTTGCTAAAATTATACATTTGCCACGCAATCCAATGATTTGGCATGCGATAAAAAATAGCAACGCATCGCCACGCATAGTTCCACGCAGGGGCCAGTCCCGCCTAACATATCATGGCACAACATCATCGCGCAGCTTGCAATAGCATGACAGAGCGTAGAATGGCATAGCGCAGCGTTGCACGACACGACGTAGTAGAGTTGTGATTCGCCCTGCCTGCCGTAGCTTGTCATAGCGTAGCAGAGCATGACGGTGCGTAGCCAAGCATGTCATAGCATGGGTCAGCGCAGTGCACCAAATCATAGCATACGAAGCGCATAACAGCATACCACACCAGAATACAAGTCACGGGGAAGAACCGCGAGGAACCAGAGCCTGGGCCGCCAGGAACCCACCTGACAGGGGCTCCGAGGCAGCTGTTCCCTGCACAAAGCAGGCAAGAACACCAAGATGCACGCCTCCAACTAAGACAAGGCGCCCTAAGTTCGCGGGATGGGGGAGGATGCGACGCCGGCGCAGCAGGAGAACCGGAGCGCAGATCCGAAGGCACACGCGCTCCGAGTCGCACAAGAGAGGGAAGGGCGAGGGGGAGAGGCTCCAGTGAAGCGGCCGAGTAGCGAAAGGATGGCCCAGAAGCTAAATGCCGCGAAGAGACGCGGAAGAGGGAAGGGCGGGGCAGAGAGAGACGGAGAGGGTGTGGAGGAGAGCCAGGGTTGAAAGCGAAAGCAAGCGGGCCAAGGAAGCCCGATGACTGATACCCTGAGCTGGAGAGGGCAGCGAAAGAGGCGATGAGGTGCAAGGGGTAGGGTGTCGACGGCTCATCCGAACCCGATTAGGTGGCGATGTGCATGTCCAGGGCATTTCAAATTGGCGCCTCGTCGTTGACGAATCTTACGATAGGGTGAGACTCTCACACAACATCAGAGGCCGGCGGAAGTCAGGAGCGGGGACAATACCCATTGACAAATGAGCGTCGAGTCCCGTGGAAATATGAAAGCGTTGGATGATTGAGGGGAAGACGAAACTTCCAAAAGTATGGAAAGATATGGGGAATCTGGGGATTTGTAAGTATTTATTGCTGTGTGTCCCCTTCTGGAGGGTCCGCAGAAGTCGGCGGAAGTGAAAGCATAGGCGGTCTCACCAGCGGACGCCGGCGGAAGCCCCTCGGCGTGCGCCTTGGTGTCCTCAGTGGGCCGTGTGCTGCTTGTGCTCGCAGCGCGTAGTGCCGCAGGGGTCGGAGCACGCGGCGTCGTTGACGGGCGAGGTGAGGGCCAGCCACGCGCCGAGGGGGGCGAAGAGGGGAGGGGGAGGGCTCCTGGGAGGCTCCCCTGCTTCTCAGGAGGCGCAGGCCGCAGCTGTGGATGTGGGGCCCGCGCCCTCTAGGGCGCGCCTTCCAAGAAGCAGCCTCCCTCCAAGAAGCTCCCCCCCCTCCCCCCTGCCCCCTTTGTGCGCGCCGCCAGGGGAAGGGAGGAGCGCAGGGCAGCGGAGGAGGAGGAGGGAGAAGTATTGAGACGATGGGGGGGACCTGCCCCTCTCAAGGAGGAGCATTCAGAAATAGTAAGCAAATAGTCTGGGGCCGATGTTTCTGAGAGTCGGAGGATGTTCTGAACATTGTCTGGCTATTCTTAATCTTCCGTCCAATCTCCGCCTGTAGGGGGGACATGCCCGAGCTAAGGGGAGGTGGAGGTCAATGAAGAGGGTGAGGGAAGGGAGCGATGGAAGGCGAGGAACGGAGGGGGATGGGGACGAGGCCATCTGCAGGGCTGTCTCTCACTGCGGCCGCGCGGCCGCTTCCATGCCCGACCTAGCCCGACGACCTGTCGCACGTCGATGCAAGCCCCGCCTGGGGACTTGAGCTGGCGCTTGCCCGTTTGAACTGCCTACTCCTTAGGCGATGCTTAGGAAAACTTGAGTTTTCGGCCAGAGTCTCGATTATTCTTAACGTTTCAATGTAAATCCTAAGATTTTAATAGGAATGTTGGGTTTTTTATTCAAATTCTGAGACTGTGAAATTCATAACCCATGATTTCTTAAGCATTTCGCAGGGTGTAGTTGTTTGTGGTACTCGACCGCGGACGCGGGGTGCCCAAGGAACGGTTCAGCTACAGGGGAACGTCCAACGAGTGCCAAAGCGTTTCGCACTAGGCACGTGATTACTACACCTCGTTTTTGTTTGGGACTTCCCACGCACGCGAGCTCCCGGCGAGCCCCCGCGAACGGCTAACGTGATTACTACACCTCGTCTTCCCTTCGCCTGGGCTCGGACCCCAACAGTACTACGATGTGCAGTTTGTCCCCCCCGCTGTGAAGTGTAGCATGCTTCTTGGGTTTTGGTATGTAGCGCAGCTGGAGCGATTCTCTAGATCATGGGATTTCACTGGCCCGATCTGGTCGCTCCATAATTTCGTCGTCCATCACGCGCCAGTCATCGTTCAATACTTTGATGTAGCAGTCCCTTGCACGTCAAACACTCGATCAGATCCTAAGCCCTTTACTAAGTCTGAGTGCACAGTGGCAGCGCAGTCTGTATGACATGTGTATTTCCACGGCTCTGCAAACTATCAGGTGATCAGATTCCTGCACCTCCACCGACAGACACAGCTGCAGAAGGCGAAGTCAAGGTGTGACGTGGGCAAGTATTTGGGAAGACGGCATGCCTTTCTTGACGGGTTCAGCTCAGACATTAAGAGCGAATTGTCATCATCATTGGTCTTTGGCCAGCATGCGCATGAAGTGATCAGTAGATACGCCTATATCATTTGGATGCTTACTCCTGGTGTTTTTCTTGTCTCTCCCCGCTCCACCTGATTTGTCGCCGCGCCATTTATTTCGACGTGCGGCCTTATCATGTCTCGGGGAGGGCGTTGCGGCCTCCAGGGCGAACGCCGCCTCGGGCGCAGGGCTTCCCGTTTGCTTGCCATGGGTTTGCCGTGGTGTCGGCATCGTCCATTTGGGCGCGTTCAAAACAAGCGGCGAGGCGACATACCTTCAGTCATTGGATCGTCATCCGTCTTACCAGTCTGCAGCGCTCGATATACAGGAGCGGGAGGCGGGGGAGGGCGAGATGGGCGGGGGGGAAGCAGGAGCAGGAGGAGGAACAAGAGGAATAACAGCAGCAGCAGCAGAAACACGAAGTTCGTTAAAGGAGAAACAGTTACCCATATCGCTGCCCTGCCCCCGTTTTCCTCTTTGGGCCTCCTGGGAGGCCCTCGTCGCAACGGTTGGATTACGCCTCGAAGTTCCAGTCAGAACGCACCCCAGGAGACATCAGGGGAGAAGCGGTATTGGTAGTTGCTGCTCTCCCCAGTTTGAGAAAGAGGAGGGAGGGAATGGAAGGGAGGCGAGGCGGAGTTGGATGCGGAGCGAAAGGAGGAGGAACGATCAGATGGAGGAGTCGAGCGGGAGGGGGGGGAGGAGCAGGAGGAGGACGCGTACAGGGCAATTCCGTGAGCTCAGCTCTTGGGAGACCGCCCCTCGTCTCCTCCGGAGGAGTATTTAGAAGCTGCTCCCTCGGCACCGAGCCTCCGAGGCTGCACACGGTCCGGTTCGGTCCGGCCCGACTCCAGACTCCGGTGTCCATCTGGCCCCGCGCGGCGCGCACCGCTGCCCCGTCCCGGCCTGCAGGGTGGCGAGCCCGAGCCGCGATCCCCAAGGGTCCGATCCCGGCCCACGACTCCGGGACAAGTCAGGCACGCTCCGATCCGTGGCCGCTCCGCTGAAGTTTAGCAGTCTGCTCTAGCTTGAAGTCGGGCTCGTCCCTCTACAGGAGGGATCTTCCAAAAAAAAGTCGAAAAATGAGAGGTGGACCATGTTTGAAGCTATTTTTGAACATTGTGAGGCTATTCGTTTGAGTTGTTTATATATATAATAAAAAAAAAACCCTGTAGGGGACAGGCCAGACCTAAATCTAGCTGGGGCCTCCACAGAGCTAGGATGGGGCCTTCGCTCGCACTGGCCCCGGCGGGCTCCTGGCCGAGAGACCCCCCCGCCTCGCGCGCTCGTGCCCC
>CAUYUJ010020226.1:273894-308894 GCA_963575745.1 Prorocentrum cordatum
GGGCCGGCGCTGCGCTGCCGCTGTCTTCGCTCGCCCCGCCGCGGGGTCCGGCGGGCCCGGCGCTCGGGGAGCCCGGCGCCCAGGGCGGGGCGCCGGGGCGGGGCGGCGCCTCCGCGCAACAGGTGTTGCGCGGCCCGGCCGTGCACGCCCTCGCGGGGCGGGGCGCTCTCAGGCAGCGGCTCGCGGAGCAGGGCGCCGCTCGCCAGGGCCTCGCGGGGCGCCGCGCCCTGCAGGAGCTCGAGGCGGGGCAGGCCGCGCCGCGCGGGGGGGCGGGCCTGCGCGACTTCACGACGGTGAGGCTGAAGGGCGTGATGTCGTCCCTCACGCCGCAGGAACTCGTCGAGGTGCTCAACGGCAGCGGGTGCAGGAGTTCGTTCGATTTCGTGTTCGTCCCAAAGGACACCAAGAGGGGCATTGTCCGCGGCGGCAGCATCGCCTTCGTGAATTTCTCCAACGCAACTGCAGCCAGAGATTTTTGCCAGAGGTTTCACCAAAGCACGTTGCCTGGAGTGAGCTTGCCGGGCGTCAGGTTAGACGTCTCTCCATCGAACGTGCAGGGTTTTCAGGCCAATCTCGACCTCCGTATGATGTCTGAGCACCACCGAAAGGGGCTTCTCCTAGAGCTATGCGTACTGTAGCTGGGCCGCTGGGCGAAGCTCACGCTGGCATCATATGGGTAGGGTTTCAATGCTACCCACCCTCGACCTGTTTTTAGAAGTGTCTGGATAAGTCCGTTCCAGACCCTTCCGCTCTGAGAAGGCCGCGGCGCCCGAGACATCCTCCAGATTCGCTGGATCTTCGAGATGATATACCCCCACCCGAATTTATCCTCGTTCCGGCTTCGTCTTCTCTGCGCTTGCGGCATGCTTTTCTCACCGACGTATGGCGTTCAGGAATGTTCCACACTCTGCCCTTCACCATTCAGCACGACCACGCTCATCGTGGACAAGCAGCAAGGCGCGGCGGATTTGAGGTGTTCGTGCATCAAGTGGCAGCCTTGCTCCTCCTCCTCCTCCTCATCCACCTCATCCTCCTCCTCTTCCGTCTCCTCCTCCACTCATGTTACATCTCCCCGCAGCCATGGCGTGCGTGCGGTCCCATAGCAGCTGGCATCGAGACGCTTGCCGGGCGTGCGCCAGGCTGGATGGGGTGGCCAAGGAAAAGGCACAGCACAGCCTGTCCACATTTTTAATTCCCCCTCCTCGCCCTTACTCGTGACTCCCTCGATTCCTCCCCCCTTCCCCCTCCCTCCCTCCTCCCAAACACGTTTTGCGGCCAGCAGCCACGTGTTGCAGCCAGTAGCGTGGCCGCGGGCCCACGTCGGTATCCTCAAGAGTATCGCCTGTCCCACAAAGCAGGGATGTGAGGGCCGCGGTGCCCTGTTTCGCCAGCGGAGTCAGAAGATGCAGCCGACACGATGATGTCGAAAAACGCATCGATTGCTCAGCCACCAATGGTCTGTCTGTTGTGGGAAAAGCGCTAAGCACGCGCCGCGCAATATCGAAAGGCGAGCCGCATCCCCGCTGATGATTTACCAGAATCGCCCATGCCGCAGGTCTTGCTCTTTCCTGCTTGCTTCCCCGCCTGCCGTCTACTTCCGAGCCCCAGTGGGTACACAAGCCTTGGAGTGCTGTGTCGAGGGGCCTCCGAGATCGACGTTACATAACACCGGGGCCCTTGACAGACGACGCTCGAGCTGCGGGCACCCGCTGAGCACCCGCCGCTCGGTGTGCCAATGACTCTGACAGATATTTCCCGCCTTGGCGCTTGGCGCGAGGGACGCGATGTTCTGCGCCCACCCGACAGCCCGAGACTCTTCACACCCGTGTCAAAGCACGCCTCCGCCCGCTCGGTTGCCGCGCACCGCCGCAGCGGAATCGCCTGCGACCCTGGCCGAACAGCTCACGCCTCTTCGTGTCTCCCTGCTTCTTCCTACCTCCCTTTGACTGCACGGCTGAGGAGGAGGAGAAGGAGGAGGAGGAGGAGGAGGGTTAGTTCGGTGGTGCCGCCCCTGCCTCGTCGAGCTGTGCCGCTCCCCCCCTCCTCCGGAGCTGCGCCGTTTAAGCCTCGTCTGCCACGGTGGCCCACTGAGGGCCGGCGTGACCGAGGAGTCGCACACGAAGGCGACCATATCAATTGCTGCTCTGGCGCAGTGGTCAACTGCACGTGCGGTGGTAAGATTGTCCAGTCGTCGTGTCTCCCTGCTCGTCGTGTCTCCCTGCTTCTTCCCACTTCTCTCATACCTCCTCTCGACTGCGCGGCCGATCAAGCTAGTTCGGCGGTGCCGCCCCTGCCTCATCGAGCTGCGCCGCTCCCCCCCTCCTCCAGAGCTGCGCCGTTTAAGCCTTGTCTGCCACAGTGGCCCACTGAGGGCCGGCGTGACCGAGGAGTCGCACACTAAGGCGACCATATTCAAACGACGCGAAGATCGGGACAAAATCGGATCGGGATAACTCGAAATCTCTGAGAATCGGCGGGTTTGGAGGATGTATTGGGCGCCGCGGCCGCTCCAGAGCGTTCCGAAACGCTCTGAGAGCGCTCCGGAACGCTCTGGAGTGATTTATCCCGATCCTAGCCTTGTTTTACATATCAATTGCTGCTCTGGCGCAGTGGTCAACTACACGTGCGGTGGTAAGATTGTTCAATCTGTCACTGCAACCGAGCCATCCATGCGCCCAAGGTGTTTTTCTACGCAAGGGTCTGGGGGATCCAGGCGGGGCCCACCACGCCCTCCACGAGGCATCTGGCGCCTCTTCGCGAGCAGGGGGGGGGGGGCAGGAGGAGGACAGCGGCCAGAGAAAGAGGAGGGGCAGGGGGCATTAGGGGGGGGTCGCGCGATTAGACTCGTTTCACCTCTCGGAGTCCTCGTGTGTCTAATGACTCCTCCTACTCCTCCTCGGCCACGCCTCCTACGCATCTGACAGCTCACAGCATACTATTTAGTATATCACCGCCCTCTTCCCGCGACATGCATCGCACACCGACGAGTGCGCTGCGACACCCCAAGCGATGCCGGTTTTTTCGTGGCAGCACCGAAGCGGATCCGCCCGTCGGGCTGGCCGAAGCTGCACCCAGGAAAAGAGGTTTAGATGATGATGGACTGGCAGTTCACGTGCTTGTTTGCATTTCCCAGGGGGCCTGGGCCCAACTCACTCGTTTCCCCTAACCCTCCCGTGTTGGGTTCTCGTTTGGAGCAGAGCACTGTGGTCCCCAATCCTCCTCGCGACTCCCACATACTCCGACGCTGCTCCCTGGGAGGCCGCGGTCTGCGCGCCTGGCGCTGCTCTCGTGGATATTCCTGGGAGGCTCCGTGGCGTGGGGGCGCGTGCGCATGCAGACGAGACCTCGCCGCTGCCTGGGTGCTTGCGATCTGCGCAGCGGTCGCCATTTTCGCAGGCTCATGGACGGTCCAGCGGGGTGGAGGCGTACCCGAGACTTCGCGGCTCCTTGGGCGACTGCGAATTGCGCCACCGTCGCCACTCTCGCGGGTTCTTGGGAGGTCCGGCGGAGCGATGGTGTACGTGCATTCAGACGAGACCTCGCGGCTCCCCGGAGGGCTGCGAATTGCGCAACCGTCGCCATGTTCCTGTGCTCCTGGGAGGTCCATCGGAATGGAGGTGTACGCGCATCCAGGCGAAGCTTCGCAGCTCCCTGGGTGACTGCGAACTTTCGAGGGTTCCTGGGAGGTCCAGCGGAGTGGAGGTGTACGCGCATCCAGACGAGACCTCGCAGCCCCTGGTTGGCTGCGAACTGCGCAATTGTCGCCACGTTCGTGGGCTCACGGGAGGTCCAGCGGGATGGAGGGCAGCGAAGATCATTTCGAGACCTCGCGGGCCACGCTGCCCCCATGTTGTGTTGTCCGAACTTCTACTCTAAGGGTGCACCCCGCGTGCATTCGATATGCCTCCCTCGTATCTCGTAGGCTTCGTGGAAGGTCACGACCCGTTTTGGGGCTCTGGACCTGGATGCTGGACTTTGACTCGGCACATGTGCTCGCCCTGTCCTCCTGCCTCCCTCCTCGCTCCCCTCGAGCCTGGCTTCGTCGGGGTGTCTTGAGTTTGTGCCGTTATGCAGAGCCATTTTGGCCAGGACCTCGGAGTGGTCCCGAGGGGCTTCCCGCATACCGCGGTCGGGCGCTTGAGGGCGCGCGCGGTTGGTCCAATCGCGAGTTTTTGTCCGTTGTGAGTCTGTTGCTCGTCCTGCTCCTGCTCCTTTCCCTCCTCCTCCTCCTCCTCCTCCTCCGCCGCCGCCGTCGCTGACATGCGCGGCCAGCCCGAGACTGGTGCGCCCGCCCGCCCGCCGCGCGGCCAGGCGGGGACAGGCGGCACCTCCCTACGCTCCGCTCCTCCTGCTCCTCCTCTCCCTCCTCCCCTCCCTTTTTCTCCGTGGCTGTTGCTTCACACGGTGGAGTCCCCCTTCCCTCAGTGGGAGAGCTGGCATCTTGTCATTATCCCTGCATCCAGTTCATGACAAAAATTTGATAACCTCGCGGCCTCGTGGGGGGCTGCGAACTGCGCAGCTGTTGCCTGGGTGGCATGGCGGAGATGGGGGCATCGCAGATCACTTTGAGACTTCGCGGCTTCTGGGGTCTGCGAACTGCGCAACTATCGCCAGTTTCGCGGGCTTTTGGCGGAGGTGAGGGCAGCGCAGATCATTTGAGACCTCGCAGTTCCCTTGAGGGCTGCGAGCTGCGCAACCGTCGCCACTTTCGTGTCTCTTGGGAGGCATGGCGGAGCGCAGGGCGCCCACATAGCGCATGGCGCCGTCGCGTCCTTTAGCGCGCGACGCTGTTGCATCACATAGCGCAAAGCGCCGGGACGTCACGAAGCGCATGGCGCTGTCCTCAGGGGCCCTTTCCTGCGCAGGTGCGCGACGCGCGTGACCCGACGAAATTCGGCGAAGAATTTCAGAGTCTTGCGTATCTCGCTTTTCTTGTCGTGTGTATCGTTCATACAAATGGTCGCCTTGCGTGCAGAAAGGGTTGGGTACGTCTCGAGTAATTAGGTGTCCCTGGATCCTGAGAAAACAGATCGTTTGTATTTTCACGCGTCCCAATGAAAGTGGGGCAGGAAATTCATGAGGGGTGTTCAGAGTTGAGCCCTTTATGGCCCTCGGAGCGCAGATAACTTGTAATTTCACGTGTCCCAGTATAGTGTGGAGCAGGACACGCGTGAGGGGCGTGCCGACATGGCAGTGTCGTAGCCATGTTGGAAGTTGCCACTCGTATTTTGACGCGCCCGTGTCAGACAGGAAATGCGACAGGAGGATTCCGAGACAAGGCGCTCGCATTCCGGAGAGCGCAGGTCACTCGTGCTTTCACGTGCCAGACAGACTGTCACGCGCGTGGGCATAGCGCCGGGAGCGCGCTTCGCCCGTGGTTCTTACGCGTCCCCAGGAGAATTTTGGGGGGCGTCGGCCATGGAGAGGCCGGCGGAAGGCGCGAGGCTGCTCCTAGCATGCTTGCCTGCATGGCTCTCACGCTCCTCCATCGTCCTCGATCGCGCTCCTCTGATGGGCCTCTTTTCCACCACCACCACCATAAGTTGGAGGGGGAGGGGGTCCTCCTCCTCCTCCTCCTCCTCCTCCTCCTCCTCCTCCTCCTCCTCCTCCTCCTTATGGTGGTGGTGGTGGAAAACAGGCCCATCATCCTCTATCATCCTCCAGCGGTCAACGCGGCGAGGGCCCGCAAAACAACCGCCGGATGGAGCCCGCAGAGCGGGAGTCACGGCGGGCCCCCCCCCCCAGGGGGAATCTTGCGCGCCAACGGTGCAGCCAGTGGGCGTTAGGGGCACTGCTTCGGCGAAGGTCGGCACCACTCGTTGCAATGCTTCTTTGCGTTGTGTTTCACCCCTTGGGGAATTGGGCGGCACGACGTGCGTGAGGGTGTGGTGGACCGAGGCTCCAAGGAGCCGTCTCTGGGGGGGACAACTGAGCGCCCAGCAGTGACGAAGTGCGCGAGGGGTGTGCAGAATTGAGGTTCCCATCAAAGTTGAATTGCCGTTCGCTCATTTGTTATACGCCTCCTAGGAGCCTCGAGGTTCAAATCAGCAGTTTTGTTTTCCAAGTGCCCCAGGAGCCTGAGAGCTCAGATCATTTGTATGTTCACGTGTTCCAGTAGAGTGTGGGGCAGGAAATGCGTGAGCGGTGTCTAGAATTTACTCTTTCGTGGCCCTCGGAGCGCAGATCATTTGTGATTGCACGTGCCTCGATAAAGTGTGGAACATGACATGTGTGAGGGGCGTGCCGACATGGCAGTGTTGTAGCCATGAAGGTTTTGAATTACTGTATGTTTACGCGTCCCAGGATCATATCACACAGGATATGCGCAAGGGGTGCGCTGAAATGAGGCTTTCGCAGTCCTGAGGGCGCATCCCAGTCGTGTTACTTACACGTCTCAGGAGCTGTAACGAGCGCGGGCCATGGACAAGACACCTATTTGGGAGACTTCTTGGGGTCTCTTGGGAGGCCTCTCGGCAGCCTGTTGGCAGTATTTTGGGAACCTTCAGGGGCCTCTTGGGGACCTCTTGCGCATCCGGGGGCCTCTTGGTTGCCTCTTGGGGGCCTGCTGGCGGTCTCGGGGGCCGTCTTTCGGGAAAGGGTTCGACATGTCAGTTCGATTTACACTCCCTCGTGGGGCTCTGCTAGGAGCAACCCTCTTTGAAGGCCTCTTGGGCCGTCCTGAGGTCCTGTTCGGCTGTGCTGGGGTCGTCCAGCAAGCCTCTTGAGTTGACTTGGGGCGATTCCAGGAGCCTCTTGGGCCGTCTTGAGCGGTCGGAAGATGCAAATGGCGCAAACGCCAACGTTTTCAAACAACACAACACCAAATCACAATCTACGAATTTTGGCCTCCGGGACAGCTCTTGGGGCCGTCTTGGGTCATGTGGGAGGCATCGTGAAACTCATTGGGGCCATTTTGGGGCCTGATTCCCATTGACCTCGACTGGAGTGCCCTCCTGGAGCTCTGCTTGGTTCCCTCGCGGCGCTCCTGGAGTGCTCTCGGGGGTCCCGGAGACCGCCCCAGGGAGTTCTGGCATCCTTGAGGGGGCGTTGCCGAGTTCTTTCTCGGCTGGGGGCCCCCAGGGGCGGCCCTGCGCGCGCGAACTAGATGTGTTCTAAACCTGGTGCCTCAGATCTTAGCACGCCTCTAGCCCGCTTGGCCGGCGAGCAAGCACTTGCATTTTCATGGTTCAGATTAGAAAGCAATTGTGGAACAACATTTTCCTTCCATTGGCCCGATAGTTGGTCGGGTGTAATGTCTGATTGCCGCCCCTCCTGCGCGGCAAGCGTTTTCTGCCCTGCCGAGCAGATGCGTCGTGCGGCGTGGCCTGCGAACGGACGAACGTGGGGCGATCACCGGGTGCTCGCCTCGTCCCCTCAGCTTTCCTCCCTCTCCTCCCCCCGCGACGCCCCGTGGCACTATTGCGAACACCTGGCCCGGGTGCTGCTCCTCCCTGCGGTCTCCAGGGCCCTTGCTGGAGACCCCGAGGGCGCCAGCCACATAAAATGATTGCGGCCCTCCTCCTGAAGGCAAGCGCGAGATCAGCAAACTGATAGACCACGAGGCCTGACTGAGGCGTTCGCTCGGCCCGATAGGGCTCCGTGAGTCGATTGCGAGAGGAGCGGTTCGGCCTGAGGCCCTGGGTATATGTCACAGAGGCGAGTGCCCACGTGTGCACACGAGCCAGCACTTGTACGCCGACCATCCGGCGCACACAGAGGCCAGCCCCTCTTCGGCAGCGCCCGTGTCCTCGCCAAGCGTGGTGGCTCACTCGATGGCCTCTTCCAGGTGCCAGCACACCAGCGCTTGTTTTGCGGAGGAGGAGGAGGAGGAGGAGGAGGAGGAGGAGGAGGAGGAGGAGGAGGAGGAGGAGGGCGAGGAGGAGGGCGAGGAGGAGGAGGAGGAGGAGGAGGAGGAGGAGGAGGGCGAGGAGGAGGGCGAGGAGGAGGAGGAGGAGGAGGGAGGAGGAGGGGGAGGGGGATTGGGGAGTGGTGTGGGGAGTGGGCGGGTCGGGGGGCTGACGCTCGAGGCCCCCCCCCGCCCCCGTGCCCCCGAGCCCGCCTCGAAGAGAGGTCGCCGCACGCCCGGCCCGAGTGCGGCAGGGCTGGCGCAGCTCGCGCGGGGGACCTGTAGTGGGTTATGCCGCGTCCGCCAGTAAGATTTTCAGACCCATAGGTGCAGTATTACTATTGAAACACTTGGAGGAACCGACTTTGCATGAAAACTGGAAAAAATCACGATTTTTCGATTTTTTTTTCGCTCTCGCTTCAGAAGCTTGCTTTATGTGTTCGGAGGAGCGCTGTGCAAGAAAAGAGCTCTACGAGGTGCCCGGCGGTAACCTGGTTGACGGTTTACCGCCGGTTCCCATGCGGCATGGCTGGCGCAGCTCGCGCGGGGGAGGATCGCGCTGATGTTAAGTCGGGCCTGTCCCCCTACAGTGTTAAAGCCACCGTTCTTCAAAACGTTTTGCTTTTCTTACCTTTTCGTGTGATTTCCTACGCAAGCCCTTGTCCTCCTTCTCTGTCCCCTCCGATCCTCTCTCGGCCCTCCTACAGGGGGATTTTCGACGAAAAATAAAGAATACCACAAAACATAGTCAAACAATAAGCCAAACATAGTCTGGGGACTATTTGTTGAGCATTTTGTTGACCTGTTTGGGGCATTTTGGGGGTATTTTTTTATTTTTCGTCGAAAATCCCCATGTAGGGGAACACGCCCGACATAATGCCAATCTCGTCGGCGGGCTCCGGAGGGGAACCTCATCGGAGTCCGAATGTTGCTTCAGGGCCAGCATTGTTTGGTAACGGCTGTTCCGCAGGCTGGCAGCCACAGAAAAAGGATTCCAGGAGCTCATTTCACTATTCATTCGTTCGTGGAGTGATGTGTTCAGTCCTTCGTGTCTCCTCCTCCTCCTCCGTTTCGTCCCCCTCCCTTTACTTAGGAGGAGGCTCTCGAGTAGGGCTCCTGGGCTTTTGGAGACAGAGGCCAGAGCTCGGCTTCGGCAGAGACCCTCAGTGGTGCATGAGCTCTACATGCTGGCGGCTTCAGAGAGACACGACGTTTTCAGCCGCCTCCTGGCTCGCAATGTTTAGTGACGGTTCGGTCGGCTCCTTCCAGTTATCATTCCCTTTCCCGCGGTAGGTAGGGAGGAGGCGGAAGAGGAGGAGTGTGAGTAGTTGGGTTGGGCAGGTGAAGAAGTTGATCCGCAAGCGCATCAAGGACGGGCGACCAGAAATATCCCAAGTGCAGTTCTTCCTCGTCCCTGTCCGTTCGTGTGATGCCCTGTCCTTGTTACCGTATGTTTCATTGTCCGCGTTACGCTTCGATTATTCATCTTCTTATTAGTCAGAGGATTCTCATTATTCCCGTAATTGATCATTCTCATCCGCTTTCTATAAATCGAGCCATCGTTCGCAGCTTGCTCTTTCCCCTTCCTCTTCCCCCTTTTTCATATCCCCCTGATCAATCAGCACAGCAAGGACGCAGCTATGTACAATAGTGGGGACAAGGCCAATCGTGGCTGTGTGCTCCTCACCAGGCTCCGTGGTTCCATGGAGCGGACCCCTGTCCATCATCAGCGGCAGAGGGTGGCAGTATCGTGGGCCAGTGGCCATCCAAGAGCGCACAGAGAGACACGCAGATGGGGAGCCCCACGATCACCTTCGATTCACGCCATCGAGGAGACCAAAGAAGGGGTGCTGCGTGGCATCGCCCTACCTCCTCCTCCTCCTCCTCCTCCTCCTCCTCCTCCTCCTCCTCCCTCCCCCGCCTCCCTCCTCCTCCTCATCCTCATCCTCCTCCCGCTCTTCCTCCCCCTCCTCCTCCCCCATCCTCCTCCCCCCTGCTCTACGACCCTGGCTCTGCTAGTCCGGGGGCCACCAGCTTCGCCGACCAGATGGCCAGTGTTTTCGAGCATCGAGCTCGTCGTGTTAAACAGGCTCGGCAAAGCTTGCTCGCGCCTGGCAGCTGAGATGATTGGCAGGCGGCACTCGACCAGACCGCCAGGAACGACGCCAAAAAGAATGGCGCGCCGCGTGAAGAAACATTGTGGACACAGCCAGGTAAGTTCACAGTCAGCACGACGGCAAGAACAATAATGGCTCAGGAGGGGTACCCTTACGTTCTTCATATTTGGGTGATCCACCGTGAAGTGTGCTTCGCGTTGGGCATCTCCACTGAACCGTTTGGCAAACGGCGAAGGGGTTCATGCTCTTGGCACCCGTTCATGTGACCATACGTTGGCTGTGAGCACAGCTCGGCAGACACTCAGCAGCCTGCGGGTGCAGGAGGCCCTCGCCCAGAACTTCAGGGATCTTCGAGCAGAGGCGCACGGCGTCCCTCCACACGAGCAATGCAGACGGGCCCACAAGGAGCATTGCGAGGGCTCCTCACGGGCCCTTGTTGTGCCTCGGGACGAACAAATGTTCGCGCCCCGTTTTACTGGCTTCGAGTTTCTTCACCCCTTCCCTCCCTTGTCGTCGTCGTCGTCATCGTCGTCGTCTTCCTCCTCCTCCTCCTCCTCATCCTCCTCCTCCTCCTCCCTCTCTGGCGTCGCGATTTCACTGGTGTGCGCCACAAGTGATGAGCAACGCTTGCGTCAGGGGGGTGCGCTCGAGGGAAGCAGCACGATGGCCATGGCCACGATGTCGCGGGATCTTGTCGCCGTCGATCTTGGTCCTCCTCTCCCTCCTCCTCCTCCTCCTCCTCCTCCTCCTCCTCCTCCTCCTCCTCCTCCTCCTCCTCCCTCCTCCTCCTCCTCCCCTCCTCCTCCTCCTCCTCCTCTCCTCCTCCTCCTCCCTCCTCCTCTCCTCTCCTCCTCCTCCCTCCCCCCTCCTCCCCCTCCCTCCTTCCTTCCCTTCTCCCCCTCCTTCTCCTCATCATCCTCTTCCTTCTCCTTCTTCTCCTCCTCCTCCTCCTGCTCCTCCTCCGCCTCCTCATGGTCCACGCGGGCCGTCGACGATCTGCGCGCATGATCCAGGAATGGATAGGTGAACGAAGAGTGACATACACGTCGGTCGTTGAAAGCAGGTATTGTTGAATTCCCAGGTCACAATCTACATATAGCGCCTTCCTACTTCAATAATCGGTTTGATTTTGATGTGTTGTTTGTTCTCTGGGAGGGCCTGAACCAAACCTGCTTTATCCGCCTTCCTACTTGATGTTTTACCTACTTCTTCCGACCGAGTTGTAAACGAAACAATTCTGAGGTCCGCACGGGCTTCTCGGATCCGCGCTGGGGCCCCCTGGCGGCGCCTCTGGCGCCGCCCCTGGCGCGCTCCGCGCGCCAGGGAGGGGGGTCCAGCGCGGATACAAGAAGTCCGCGCGGACCTCCGAGTTTATATGGTTGCGTCATTTTCGTTCCCCTATATGAGGATGACCAAAGTGGACCACGATTGACACCGACGTTTCCGCGTTCAGTCTTGGCCATTTCCCTCCATGCGTTGCCGCGAAAGCGAAGCACCAGTGAGGGTCGGTGTCTGTCCATGGGAGCCTTGGGCGGCGACATTGGAGTCAGCTTTTCAGGCAGATGGAACGCATCTTGACAATAGTTTGCCCTTCATCCTGCTCCTCCTCGCCCTTCTTGTTCCTCCGCCCCGCTGCTCGTTCCTCTCGTCTCCCTTGTACAGGGGCGACTCGGTTCAAACCGTGTTCAAAACCAGTCCCACCTAGGGGATTCCCTTCGGGGATCATCCGTTAACATTGGAACGATACAGAGAAGATTAGCATGGCCCCTGCGCGAGGATGACACGCACAAATCGAGAAGTGTATACATTTTTTTGTTTAAAGTCCCACCTAGGGTCCGAACCTGGTCCACATCAGACCCAAATCGGACACCGCCGGGTCCCACGTGTTTTATTGTCTGCGGCCACGTGGCTCAAGCACCCTTCGAGCGAAACGGCGGGGCGCCTCCGTGGCGGACTGCGGCACGGGGGAGCAGGCGCGACGTGAGGAGGAGGAGGAGGAGGAGGAGGAGGAGGAGGAGGAGGAGGAGGAGGAGGAGGAGGAGGAGGAGGAGGAGGAGGAGGAGGAGGAGGAGGAGGAGGAGGAGGAGGAGGAGGAGGAGGGGGGGGGAGGAGGAGGGAGGAGGAGGAGGAGGAGGAGGAGGAGGAGAGGAGGAGGAGGAGGAGGAGGAGGAGGAGGAACGCCACCGGGGGGAGGGAAGGCCACGCTCGGAACGTGCAGTCCTATTGCTCGAGTGCCCGAGGGCATGCACAGCACGAGGTGGACCTGGGGGCCACGCAGGTCGCCATGGGCGACACGGGTCCTGAGGGAAACGGGTCCTGATGTTTTTTGTCGTTGTCGGGCTATCGCGGCCTTCCACGGGCCCCGGGGCTGTCGGGGAACGACTGAGGATGAAGGGCTGATCCCCGGGGAAGGGCGGCCGTCTTTGGATGGGCAGCTACTGGGAACCAATACAGACCCCAGGTGCGCGACGCTGGGGCGAGGTGCGCCACGCTTACCAGACGCACCACGCGCGCCAGGAGCCCCTGGGCCCAAGCGTGGCAGGCACGCCCGCTGCGCCAGATGCGCCACGTGCGCCAAGTGTATCGCACGCTCCAGCTGCGCCAGGTGCGCCACGTTCGGGGCATGCGCAGACTTGCGCCCGCGCATATCGGGAAACATGTCGACCACCCCCCACCATCCTTGTCGAACCCAAATGCCAAATCGCCGCGCAGTGGCCATCATGGTGTCTGGTTGGCCTGCACACAGCAGGCAATATGCCAGCACCCTGGACTTCCCTTCCCTGTAAAACAAAAAGCATGCGAAATGATCGGCGGGCGCCCGCGCACGGTCCAGATGTAGCCGCGAAGTACAGTCCGTATTGTTGTTTACATTGATGGTGGCCCTGCGCACGGCACGCCGTATGCTGGCACCCCCGCCGTTCCTGTCAACAATCAATTCAAAGCGCTTTCGCCCCCCCATTTACATGTTCCAAGTTTGGACAGCAAAATGCAATGTGGCAATTTGCATGGTTCTATGACTGAAGTAAGGGGGTGTCATGGGGCGTGGTTTATTTCTGGCCGAGTAGGTGAGGGAGGGGGTGTAGATTGATGGGGAGCAGTGACAATCCCCACCCCGAATCGGGGAAGGCATGGGGCTGGAAGAGCTAACGATCTAGACCACTGACGCCCTAAACGGCTGGTGGGATTATTCATTGCATGAGGTTGCAGTTGGATCGTCTGGGTACCCATGCTGAAAAGCCGCGAATCACGAGAAGTTGTAGCGTCGAACGAATTTCTCATTTGCTTGACGCGAAGCGGTAAGAACGGAACAACCGGGGCTGTTGTCCAAGAACAGCGCTTCATTGTAGCTAATCAGGCAGTGTCCCCGCGGTAAGTACCAGTAGCCATTCCCTTCAACTTCATTATTGACTGCGTGGAGCTCCCCATATGTGCATCTATTCGCATGGACCTGTCCGCCGTGAATGTCTAGGCGCAGGAGCTTTCGAATATAAACGGGCTTCAGTTGTGACGGTCTGGACATGAATCTAACTGCGAATGAATTGGAGTGTGAATGAGCCTTAGTAGTACGAGCGCGTCTCTGCGCATGAGCCTGGGGCCTCCTGAAACCTACTGGGGCTTCCTGGGGTCTCCAGGAGCCTCTTGGGGCCTCCTGGGGCCTCCTAGGGAGGTTTCGTGCCCCAGGGGAGGCCCAATCTATAGCAACATACGTACATAACACATTGCGGATTGGAGCCACAGGAGAAGGGCAATCTATAGGAGCACGCGTAAAACACCAAGGACTCGTGCCCCAGGAGAGGCCCCCCCCCCCACACACTCACATATATATATATATATATATATATATACATACATACATACAGACAGACAGACAGACAGACAGACAGACAGACAGACAGACATACATACATACATATACACACATATACATATAGAGGAACATAATTTCAACATTCAGGATTGTGTACACAAGAGAAGGACAATCTATAGAAACATACGTAAAACATCAAGGAACCGTGCTCCAGGTGAGGTCCAATCGATAGAATCATACGTAAAACACATGGGATTGGAACCACTCCTGTTGCCTTCTGAGGCCTCCTGCTCCTGGGGCCTCTCGGGGCCTCCTGTTGCCTTCCGAGGCCTCCTGGCGCTTCTTGTGGCCCCCTGGGGCCTCCCGTGGCTTCCTGAGGCCTTCTGGAGTTTCCTGGAGCCTCCTGGAGCCTTTTGGGACATCCTGTGGCCCCTTGAGTCTTCCTGTGGCCTCCTGATGCCTCCTGGGGCCTCATGTGGTCTCCTGGGGCCTCCTGGAGCCTGTTGGAGCCTCCTGTGGCATCCTGAGAAGAATCTGCGCACACGAGCCCGGCCACCAAAACAGGCAAACCGATGGAGACATCCTCAAAATCTGGCCCACCTGGGGGGTGAAAATGAGCGCCTCGCTCGAGACAGACTCCAAATCTGCTCCTGAAGCGACGGATGTTGGGACAGAAAACAAGCAAACCGCTTGAGACATCCCCACACAACGGCCGCGACCGGGACTGTGGAAACACCCCTGGCGGCCCCCCTTAGGGGCGTGAACATGAGCGCCTCGCTCGAGACATCCTCCAAATCTGCTCCGAAAGCGAAGGACGTTGGGACAGAAAACATGCAAACCGCTTGAGACATCCCCACAACACGGCCGCGAACGGGACCGTGAAAACACCCCTGGCGGCCCCCCTCAGGGATGCTGAAACCAGCGCCCCGCCTGAGACATCCTCACAACCTGCTCGGATAGTCAAGGATGTTGGGACAGAAAACAAGCAAACCGCCTGAGACATCCCCACACAATTGCTGCGAACGGGACCGTGAAAACACCCCTGGCGGTTCCCCTTAGGGGGGGCTGAAGCCAGCGCCCCGCCTGAGACACCAACACAATCTGCTGTGTGTGTGGAATAAATCAGACAATGAAAAGGTCTGAGTACGGGCAGGTCTGAGTATGAGTAAGTCTGGGAGCAAGTCTGAGTATTAGTTAGTCTGGGCATGAGTGAGTCTCAGCACGAGGAACTTTGAGAAGGAGTAGGTCTGAGTATGAGTAGGTCTGAGTATGAGTAAGTTTGTGTCTGAGTAAGTCTGGGTATGAATAAATCTGAGTGTGAATAAGTTTGGGTATGAGGAGGAGGAGGAGGAGGGGGAGAAGGAGAAGAGGAAGAAGGAGTAGGAGGCGTCCAAGTAATAACAATAACCTCATCTTAGGATATGGGGAATTAGCAACAACAGCGACACTCCGTAGCCGTTCTGGCTCGAGCCAGGTTGGCTGGTGCGATTAAAAGTTAAGTTGTTTGTCTTGTTTTGTTGTTGCAGTACTGTCTGGCATAAGCTTCAACGTCACTCATGAGCGGTCTCGGGGCAGCAGTAGTGAAAGCGGAGCAGGATTCGTGGAGGAAGTTCATAAGCATGAATGCGCACATCCTCAATTTCGATGCGTTTGCTGAGTTTGGCACTTTTGATTGTAATTTTTGGGTGCCCCGTACTGATGGACCAGTTCTCCCTGCCGATCTCTTCAATTCCGTTCATCCGAACATGAATTTTCCTGGCATCGCGGATGAGGACGTCGAGTATCATGAAGCTTTCGTTTTGTCGTTGCTCTCTGCGCTGCCACATAATGTCCTCGTCCTTTATTTTACGAATGCGGTGGAGAATGCAGGGTACGATTATCACGACACTTCTTGTGATGATGGTACGATTGATCATGTGCGCTGTTGGGTATCGGCAATGACGCGTGCAGGTGTGGTGAAGCAGACGGTGAGATCAATCTGCAAAGATGCACTCGCTAAGCTTGAGCTCTGCAAGCGCCCCAAGTGCAGGAGGAGTGTGTGGACGAAACTCAGCCGGGATCTAGGAGCAGCGTTTTTTGGACCATTTGATAGACTGCTTGCAGTGCACGGTCGTATTGTTTTCATTGCTGCTTCGTCATGGCACAGTGTACCTTTCCATGCATTGTGGTGGAACGGGCAGCCCTTAGGCAAGAGCCATGTCTGCACGTGGGCAGTCTCCTTGACTGAGATGGCCTGGCAAACCCCAGAAGCCTTGGGGCCAGCATCTGTTGGACCGGCCATTGCAGTGGGCGCTCCGTCCGTTTCTTTCTCGCACGCCCGCGGGAGTTTTTCGCAGAGAGCGCGGCGACCGGGGCAAGCTGGCAGGGAGTCAAGAGCAGAGCGGCCGCACAGCGTGCACAGGTGTGACGTTCTGGCTGATGCTTTAAAGCATGGGGAGATTTGGTCAGATTGTGTTGCTGGTGCGATAAAGCATCGAAGGGAAATGCGCCTTCGAGCCGAGTTTTCGATTCACGAGGGCTACATAGCTGGGCCTACAATCCATGTTGAGAAGTTGCCGATCGAATACGCTAAAGTACGGTGCGCATATATCCCGTCTTGTTGCGGATTCACATTCGAGGGTAGACCCACAAGTGATGCCGTAACCGTAACTGTTTATTGTGAAGGCTTTACGGCCGGTACCGCCGACCCAGCAGGACGACGACGACGACGACCACGACGACGACAACGAAAACGACGAGCTGATGACCTTGCCACAGGCTCGGGACATGAGGACATGAGGCGGGCAGTGGAGGGAGGAGGAGGAAGAAGGAGGAGAAGGCGGAGGAGGAGGAGGCGGACAAGGAGGGAAGGGGGAGGGGGGGGCGGGAGTACGGTAGGTTTGCGTCGTGTCGACCAGCGTCGACCCCAGCGCGGACGTTCAAGGTTGAACGCCGCCAGCGACCCAGAATCGATCGATGTTGAACGATCGGACGTTGCGGCAGCGGCCGATCGTTCAAGGTTGAACGATCCCTGCGGTGTCAGAAACCAACGCTGGGGTCGGCACGACACGAACCTGCCGTAGGAGGATCAGGGGGAGGAGGGGGAGGAGGAGATGGAAGAGGAGGAGGAGGAGGAGGAGGAGCAGGAGGCAGAGGATGATGATGATGATTATGATGATGATGATGATGCTGATGATGATGATGATGATGATGCTGATGATGATGATGATGATGATAATGATGAGGAGGAGGAGGAGAAGGAGCGGACAGACGAGGAGGAGAAAGAGGAGGAGGAGGAAGAGGAGGACGGGTGTGAACCCAAGACTCCTCAATGATGTTGAGATACACCCTCCTTCCAAGCTCCCGTCTCACAGGCCCCATACAAGGATCCATTTCCACTGAGGGAAAGGCCCCGTTGGAAGACAATCGTGTGAAGATCTTGAAGCGTTCGCAAAACCATTCTCATGGCTGCAACGCCACGAGTCAACCTGACTGTTGCGTCTTGACGATCCTGAACCGTGCCAGAACACCGTTCCTGGGACTTCAACTCCGAAAATCAACGTAACTGGTACGCACTGACAATCTGGAATCGCTCCAGAACGCCATTCCCGTGAAAGTTTTGCATCTATAAAAAGCGAATGCGCGCAGCGCTAAGGCGAGAGCTGCATTGTGAAAACGAGCCGCCCTCAATCCATGGAGCTCTTGCAACCGTATGAAACGATGTGGGCGGCGCTAAGGCGAGAGCCACACTTTAAACACCATCCGCTTTCAATCCGTGAAGCGTCTGCTATTTGGTAAGGCTAATGTGCGCGGTGCTAAGGCCAGAGCCACATTTTGGAAACGACCCCTCACCAACCCGTGAAATGCATTTACATGTTTTAAATGAATTGGCGAAAGCCAAATTTTGAAAACGGTCCGCTTAATCCGTGAAGCTCTTACAATGTTAGAGAAGAGTTCTCGCGGCGCTCATGCGAAAGCCACATTTTGACAACGATCCGCCCTCAATCCACGAAAATACTGCGATTGGTGAAAACGGGTGTGCGTGGCGCTCAGGCTAGAGACACATTTATTATAAAAGACGGCCTGCCCGGAATCCGTGAAGCTCTTGCAAAATGATAAGACGAACGTGCGCGGCGCAAAAGCGAGAACCACATTTTGAATACGGGCCGCCCCCCATTGGTGAAATTGTTGCCAGGTTCTAAGCTTCAGGCTCATAAATGGTAGGAAAGTCTCCAGCGAAACGCCCTGCCCGCCCTTCCGACCGGCCTCGGGGTGCGACAGGGAGGAGATATCGAAAAGGAAAGGGAGTGGAGTATGAGGAGGGGGAGGAGAAGGAGGAGGAGGAGGAGGAAGAGGAGGAGGAGGAGGAGGAGGAGGAGGAACTGGAGGAGGAGGAGGAGGAGGAAATGGAGGAGGAGGAGGAGGAGGAGGAGGAGGAGGAGGAGGGAGGGGGAGGACCAGGAGGAGGAGAAGGAGGACCAGGAGGAGGAGGAGGAGGAGAAGGAGGAGGAGGACCAGGAGGAGGAGGAGGCGGAGGAGGAGGAGAGCCGCGTGTCTCCTCGGGGCTGGGGCCGGGGCCTTGGCCAGGACCGAGGCCGGGGCCAGGGCTGGGCCCAGATCCAGTGCCGGCCATGGCCGGGGCCGGGGCCAGGGTGCCGGTGCCCAGGCTGGGGGCGGAGCCCGGGTCGGTGCCGGGGCGGGGATCGGGGCCTGGGTTGGGGCTGGGGCTGGGGCCAGGGTTTGGGCCGGGGCTGAGGCGGGGAGAGGCGTTGTGAGCTCCCGTGCCACCTGCCGACAGCGACACCACCACCCCGGAGACTTGTCCACACGAGGGGCCGCCCGGGGTTGGGGGTCACGACCCCTGGGGCCCCTCCCGGGACCACCCCACCGCCTGCAGGACCCTTCTTTCCGGCGGGGAGAGGACAAAGGGAAGGGGCTTCCCTTCGACGTAATTGCGACATTGTTCGATCCCCCCTTTGTTTGTTCGATCTCCCTCCCTAACGACGGCGACGATTCTAAGGAGGCTGCCGTACTTCAGTTTGGGTTGGGTTGGCCTCGCGACGAAGGGCCTCTCACACACGACGACCACGACGACTGGGTCGGTGGATTTCAAGAGCAGGTGGAAATTAAGTGGTGCTGGTTGGACTTCATACCGCATGGAAGGAGTGCCAGATGCGCGCAGCTCGTCGTTGCCCCCTCCATTGCGCCATTCGACAAGATTGCCTGCGCTCCCAGGAGCCCTTGTTGAAGTCGAGCTCTTCTGTCAGCGAATGGCGGCTGTCGACAAGCGGGTCATTGGGCCTTTGACTGGGTGGCAGCTGACATCAGACACTGTTGACGTTCTGCGGAAACAGACATCTCCGACACACCCAGCAGCAATCATGTTGTTTAGTGCTCATTTTGAGGAGGCCCGGCACCGCGGTGAGTTTTGTGGTTTTGCATTGGCCGGGGGAAGCAGTTTTCGAGTCAACGAATGGGGGCGAACAATGCCTTTCGCAGACATGTACTTTTTGGGAGGGTGTTCAAGTGGTACTCCGATGCATGATGGCGACCACTCCGTCCGTGCCTTGCTGCCTCTCGGTCCCAGATATGTTGTGACAGCTATGTGGCCCGTGTCTGATTCTGGAGCCCTCGTTCTCTCCAACACATTCTTTGAGCAGCTTCAAGCTGCTTCCGCTCGGAATCCGCCAGCGGCGCTGACGGCCACTCAGTCCGAGCTGGTAAGATGCAGCGCGGACGAAATGTCTGAAATGGCGAAGGCGGCGCTACAGCTGCTTTCAACCGATATTCGTGCACTTCCCGGGGTGAGAAGGGGCTTGGTGGACGCAGAGAAGGCGGTGAATTCCGATGCTTACCGTGGCGATGCCGAGGACGCGGAGCTCTGCTTGCCTTTCTTGGGGTGTGCGCCTCAGCAGCTTCGCGCCGGTCCATACTGGTGGGCGCCTTTCAGGATGTTCACTAATCCTCTCCAGCTGCGAATTGCCAAGTCCTGTGCTTCTTCGAGCAGGGAAGACTATTTGTTGGTCCCTTCGATCGTGGCATCTTCTGTTTGTTACGCACATGCCATGGCAGCAGTTGGGCAAGATCCGGTATGCATGTGCCCAGGCCGTGTCGCAGGCTTTGTAGTTGTGACGGGACCTGACTTGCTTCACCGCGGTGGCAAGCTGAATGATGGCAACGTGCCGCGAACACACATGTTCTGGATGTTTAGCAGTGGTGGAAAGTGCACAGCCGCATATGGAAGTGACGTTCTGGATGGGGTGCTGGGAGTGTGCGAGATCAGCGAAGACCTTTACTGCTTTCGGCATGCGCAGTCCCTGACATTCTGCCGACGTGACCCCCACGGGATAACGCCTTTCCATTTATCTGGCAAGTTAAGGGGGTCAGGGCTGTGTGGATGGCCAGCGCCAAGGCTTGAGTGTCCAGCAGGACATGCCCTAAGCCAAGCAAGCACGACAGCTTCTGGTGTAGTTTGTGATTTTTGTGGGTATGACTATGGTGCAATGTTTGGCTGTCGGACTTGCAACTTCGACCTGTGCGAGTCGTGCGCGACGGACAAAACTGCCAGAGTTGCTGCGGTATGCTATTATCCCGAAGGGCACGCGTTGTTCATTGCCTGCGTACATGGCAAGCCAGCAAAGGGGCAGCGTCTTCTTCGTAATTATGCATGGCAAAGCTGGATGCAAGTGTATACGCTGGGGGGCACTGGGCGACAGCTCAGAAAGCCCTTGTCGTGGCACCGTTCATCTAAATTTGAAGCTCTGTGTCAGGCCTTTCCACGAGGTTGGTGCGATGTGCAGCAGTTACAGTGCATTCAGATGCTTCGGGGTTTGCACATCGCTTGCAGCACAGAAGACTTCTGTCCGCCGAGCCGCCTCGGTGGCATGCTGATCCTCAATGCTCGTGATGGTGGGATTGTCATGCGTGTGTCATGCCCTAGAATGGAGGGTTTTACTTTCAATGAGCGCGTTGGCACTGTCATCGGATGCGATAACAAGGTCATCATCGCTGACGCAGCTGGTGAGCTCTCAGTGTGGAGCTCCTTGGACCACTCGGTTGGGTCTTTGACGATGGTCCCAGGAAACTGTGACCTGCTTGTGGGCATTACGCAAAGTGAGCCGGGCGTGCGTCGGTGGTCTGTTCAGAATCTCCTTGACACGCCACATTGGCGAGGGAATCGCCAATCTATCGAACATGTTGTGCCTGGGTTTGAGGTTGAGTTGTTTGGCGGATATTGATGTCCAAATAGAGTTTTCCATTGGTTCGGTTGTTTTCTGGTTTCGGCGCGAACCAATGTTACGAACATTGCGAGGTTGTGGCCTTGTGATGCTGAATATATATCGAAGATGCCTACGGCGAGTCACCGCCGCCGCCACCTCCCTTTCGGAAGCCTTAATGTGGCCGAACGTTGCGGACAAAGCTCGGCCGAGCTATTGTACTACATGTTCCCCCAGCCGTTGTGGAATCCCTTTGGGGAACACGTTTGGGGGGCGGAACAAGAACAGGAGGAGAGGAAACAACAGGAGGAGGCGGAGGAGGCGGCGGCGGAGGAGGAGGAGGCCTCTTGGGAGCTTCGTGGGGCTCTCTTGGGGCCTCCTGGGAGCTTCCTGGGGGCCTCTTGAAGGGCCCGAGGGCAAACGTATTCCGAGGGCCTCCGAAAGCCTTTTCCCCGATCGTCCCTCCGCCCCCCGTCCTGCTCATCCGGCCCCCCCCCCCGGGATGCCGCACCGACCCATCGCTGATAACCTGGCTGGAGGATGCCCTGTGAGAGCTCGGGCAGCCGCCAGGGGAGCAGGCCCACAACCTGGCTGGAGAATGCCCTGTGAGAGCTCGGGCAGCCGCCAGGGGAGCAGGCCCACGCAGAGGGACACGCGATTGCTTACGCCTGTTATAGCTCACGTGTTCACGCTCTGCCTCATGCGCCCACCTGAGAGAAGATTCCTCCTCGTTCTCCTCCTGTTCCTCGTCCTCCTCCTGCTCCTCCTCCTGCTCCTCCTCCTCCTCCTCCTCCTGCTCCTGCTCCTCCTCCTCCTCTCTTCCTGCTCTGGGCCTGCCCTGGAGCAAGTCGTGCCCACGATCTCGTGGCGGATCCAGCCGCGGTGACGAGGGCTTGCCCAGGAGGTTCTAAAAATGATCAGCAAGCGTCAGCGTCTGGTTCATCCCTACTCCCTCCTCCTCCCCCCTTCCGCGTCCTCCTCCCAGAAGGAGGGAGGTGGAGCGGCGGGGTGGGTAGGAGGAGGAGGGGCGGGGACCTCCCCCTCCTCCGCCTCCTGCTGCTCTTCCTCCTCAAGGTGACCCGCGGCCCTGGCACGATCTGGTGCCCTCGGGGGCTAGGCGTGTCGGCCAGCATTCCAGAGCGCCCTCGGCAGGGGGGGGGGGGGCACCAGCACCCGGAAGGAAGGCGACAGAGCAGCCAGGTGCTGGCGACGCCCTTCCCCCCGCCCACACAAGGAGAGGCGCCCCCCTCCTGCTGCGTTTCCCCCTCCTCCCCCGCCACTGTCGTGCAGGAAGGGGGGGGGCGGGGGAGGAGGGGGAGGACGGGGGAGGGGGGGACCTCCCACTGCTCTTCGTCTTCCTCTTCCGAAGAAACAAATTGCAGAATCATAATTTCTTGAGTTTCCGCGCGGTTTGCTTTGATCGGCGTTGGATCCCACTCCCTGGCGCGCGAAGTGCGCCAGGGGCGGCGCCAAAGGCGCCGCCAGAGGGGCCCAGCGCCGATCCAAGAAGTCCGCACGGACCTTCGGAAGTGTAGGTTCTGCAGTCTTTGTTTCTTGTTCGGCTATTCCGTCTTCCTCCCCCTCGGCATCCTCCTCCTGCTCCTCGTCTTCTCTTCGTAAGAGTTCAGTCTCGCCCGAGGACCGGCCACGCCCAGTGAGGCTGACCATCCTGTCCCCAGCCACTGCGCCGACCGCCTCCGAGCCAGCACAGGAGGCTCTGGCTGCTGCTGCTACTGCTGCTGCTGCTGCTGCTGCTCGTCGTCGTCGTCGTCGGCGCCAGCGCCGGCGTCGTCGTCGAAGTCGTCATTCATTCACCTCACCTTCCTCTTCTCGAAGAAGAAAATTATCCCAGTGCGACCCTACCTAGGAGTTGGAACCCCTAGGAAAGCAGCATTAGTAGTAACAGTAACGCTAAGCTAAAGCTAAGCTAAAGCTGAGCTAAAGCTAAGCTAAAGCTAAGCCATAGCTAAGCTAAAGCTAAGCTAACGCTAAGCTAAAGCTGAGCTAAAGCTGAGCTAAAGCTGAGCAACAGCTAAGCTAAAGCTAAGCTACAGCTAAGCTAAATATAAGCTAAAGCTAAGCTAAAGCTAAGCTAAAGCTAAGCTAAAGCTAAGCTACAGCTAAGCTAAAGCTAAGCTGAAGCTAAGCTAAAGCTCAGCTAACCGCTAAGCGAAACGCTAAGCGAAACGCTAAGCTAAAGCTAAGCTACAGCTAAGCTAAAGCTAAGCTAAAGCTAAGCTAAAGCTAAAGCTAAAGCTCCCAGGGGATTCTAGGCAGAGCCTAGGTAGGGAGTTATCCCAGTGCGACCCTACCTAGGAGTTGGAACCCCTAGGAAAGCAGCATTAGTAGTAACAGTAACGCTAAGCCAAAGCTAAGCTAAAGCTAAGCTAAAGCTAAGCTAAAGCTAAGCTAAAGCTAAGCCACAGCTGAGCTAAAGCTAAGCTAAAGCTAAGCTAAAGCTAAGCTAAAGCTAAGCTAAAGCTGAGAAGCAGCTAAGCTAAAGCTAAGCTACAGCTAAGCTAAAGCTAAGCTAACGCTAAGCTAAAGCTAAGCTAAAGCTAAGCTAAAGCTAAGCTACAGCTAAGCTCAAGCTAAGCTAAAGCTAAGCTTAAGCTAAGCGAAAGCTAAGCTAAACGCTAAACGAAAAGCTAAGCGAAACGCTAAGCGAAACGCTAAGCTAAAGCTAAGCTACAGCTAAGCTAAAGCTAAAGCCAAGCTAAAGCGAAAGCTAACGCTAAAGCTAAAGCTAAAGCTCCCAGGGGACTGGGGGGAACCGCGGGGCGGGGACTGGGGGAACCGCCCGGGGCGCTTTCCACTGCCCGGCCCCTTTAAGCTAGAGAGTAAGAACCCTTCTAGGCAGAGCCTAGGTAGGGAAAAAGCTGCATAAAGATACACGTTCGGAGGTCCGCGCGGATTTCTTGGATCGGCGCTGGGCCCCCCCTGGCGGCGCCTCTGGCGCCACCCCTGGCGCGCTCCACGCGCCAGAGAAGAGGGGCTAACGCCGATCCCAAAAAATGCGCGGAACTCCTCAAGTTTATGTTTATGCATTTTTGTTTCTCATTATAATCACCTCAACTTGCTCTCCTCCTTCCTTCACTTCACAAGAAAAGCCGCAAGGCATGAAAGTCTTACACTCACGCTGTACACGAACATCAAGATATTATCGGAAGTTGGGGGTGATGCCGAAGTGAAACGTGAGGTGCCCCAACCAGGATTTAATTTCGTGTTTGAGTTGTGTCAGTGCGCGGCGTGCGGCCGGGCGAGGCGAGGCGAAGCTACGCGAGTTCGCCAGAAAATAATTAGTCGGCCGTGGTGCAGGATTGTCCCGATGGGTTGCCCCGATAGCTTTCTCGATGATTGTCCCGATGGTTGTCCTGAAGGTGGTCCCGACGGTTGTCCCGACGGTTGTCCCGACGGTTGTCCCGACGGTTGTCCCAACGGTTGTCCCGATGGTTGTCCCGACGGTTGTCCTTGTGGTTGTCCCCAAGTTTGTCCCGACGGTATTTCCGACGGTTCTCCCGAGTGTTGTCCTGTTGGTTGTCACGCTGTTGTCGCGCTGGTTGTCCCGATGGTTTTGCAAGGTCTTGTTGTCGAGCAATTCGCTCAGCGACGCCATAGATCCCAAAAGTGCACGACGCGATGCCATATACCCAAGACGCGCCCTGCAACGCCATACTACCAATAATTCTGCGCCCTAGAAGGCCATGGTGCGGCCCGCGAGACCATGATATCGACAGAAACGCGGCTTGCGGGGCAACGCCATCAAACCCAAACCCTGTGGGGCAGGAGCGTGTCCTGCTAAGCAAGAAACCGCACATCGACCAAACATATAAACGCACCTTGCGGGACAACAGTGTTGTGAACAAGTCGGTGCTAGCCAGCGGGGATCCCAAATAGTGTGTTCAGCAATCGACGTGGTGCAATTTAGGTGGAGCAATGTATGTGGTGCAACGTATGTGTTGCAATCCAGGTTGCGTAGCCTACGGTGTGCAATGTATGACTTGCTGCACGCGTGGTTGTTGTGCAATGGATGTGGTGCAACAAGTGATATGCTTTTTGTGGGGAACAACCTAGATTGAGTCATCTATGTTGTGTATCATGCTGTTCAACCGATGGTGAGCGATTTGTGTGAGGCGATCTATGTTGTACAATCTATGGCGTGCAATTGACTACCCTGCACCGCGCCTGATCACCTCCACTGCTCGCGCAAACATCCCACCCACCCGCCCGCAACTTGGTCGCAAGACTTCTTAAGACACGACCGTGACGGTAGGTACCACATGGCACTTGGCCACGACACCGACGCCGACGACGACAGCGACAACGGCGACGATGGCGCCGCCGACACCGACTACGACGACACCGCCGACGTCGACGTCGACGAAGACGACGACGACGCCGACGCCGACGACGACGACGAAGACGACGACGACGTCGCCAACGAAAACGACGACGAGGGAGGAGGGAGGACGACGACGGCGGCAACGACGACAACGACGATGGAGGAGGGAAGACGGCGACGACGCGAACTACGAAGAAGGAGGAATGACGGCGACGCCGACGACGACAACGACGAGGGAGGAGGGAAGACGACGACGACGACAACGACGACGAAGACGACGATGACGGCGACGAAATAGGAGGGACGACGACGAGATGCCGACGACGGACGACGACGACAACGAGGGAGGATAATGACGACGACGACGACGGCGACGAAATAGGAGGGACAACGACGAAACGCCGACGAAGACGACGAGGGAGGAAAGTCGACCACGGCGACAACGACGACGGAAGCGACGACGACGCCAAGACGACGACGACGACGAGGAAAGACAGAAGACGACGACGGCGACGACGACGACGACGACGACGAGGGAAGAGGGAGGACGACGACGATGACGACGCAAGAGCGCGCGCGCACGCTTTTGTTGAAGATCCGTCTTGCGAAACCTTGTCTTTTTGTAGGTTTTTCGGAGACGCGATTTTGACATCCTTCCGAAACCGATGGGTTTTGAAGGTTTTCGGCATGCGCGCGCGACGACGCGCGCGTCTGCACTTCGTCCCTTTTTTTGCAAAGGATTCTCGCGACGGCACACGCGCAAGGGCGTTCGACAGATTTCGGCATGCGCGCGCGAAGCCCGTTTAATAGCAGGTTGTGAAAATATTGAAAAACCTATGGTTTTCTTAAGATTTCGCAAGAGCTCGCGCGGAAGTGTTTTAGCAAATCCGTGTTGCGAAACCCTGTGTGTTTGTATGTTTTTTGTTGGAAACTCGATTGCGAAATCCTTCCGGCACCGAAGGTTTTTGAAGGATTTCGGCATGCGCGCGTGACGACGCGCGCGTGCGTACTTCGTCATCTGTTTTGCAAGGGATTCGTGAACAAGTGTTATGTTAGTATAAAGAAATGTCACCGCAAAGTGTTCTTTCACAAGGGAACCTCAGGGGGGGAACCTGCCCCCCCGGGGATACTGCTAATTCATATTTAGGATGGACATGTGGTCAGAATCATACATTTGCTAATGATTTACATACCCGAAAAGGGGGAGTGATAACGCCGGGGGGGGGGGTAGATCCTATTCTGCTTCTAGAAAGAAGAATATAGTGCGCCATTCGGTGCCACTTGTGCGGCGCAGTATGTGTGTTGCGCCTTATGTGGTGCAACCGGCATGATGCAATCAATGTACGTGGTGGAATGTACATGGTACAATCTAGGTTGTGTGAGTTTTGTCGTGAAGTCTAAGTTGTACACTGTATGTGGTGTGATCGGTGTTGTGAGACCTACGTTGTGCAATTCAGTTTGGCTTCCAAGCGCGCGACAGTCCCCCCATGCTCGCGCAATCATCCCACCCACTTACCCGCAACTAGGTTTGCAAAACCCATGCTGCGGCGATTGCGATGGCCGCTTGGCGCTTGCTGGTGCGTCGCTGCGGCAGCGCTAGCGCGCGTATGCTCGCGCACAGAGCGGCCATTTAGTCTGGCGCGACCGACGCTGCCGCGGTGGCGTTGCCCGCTGGCAACTTCCAAGCGCGCCTCGCAGGCCGTGATGACGCACGGGCACATTTGCGCGAGTCGATGACTTGGGTGGGCGCGGTATCATGGTGACGTCGACAACGGCAGACACGATGATGATAGTAGCGGTGCTGGCAACGATGACGACAATGACGACGGCAAGGGCAATGACGGTGCCGATGTTCACCACGCCGATAACGACGATGGTGTCTACGTATCGGTGATGAAGGTCCGGGAGGGATTTGGACATACGCGCGCGGTCGACGCGCGCGAATTGCCCGCATTGTATCATTTGACAGGGATCGTGCCCCCCCCACCAGCACCCGCGCAAGGGCGTTCGAATGGTTTGATTCGACATGCGACATGCGCGCGCGAGAGGCACGTTTGTTAGCGTTTGATTCACATGTCGAAGAACCTCTGGCTTTCGTCAGAATTCGCAAGAGCGCGCGAACATATTTTTGTTGAAACATCCGGTTGCTGAAGTACTTCGTGTTCAAATATATGTTCAGGAAATTCGATGTTGAAATCTTTACGATGCCTCAGTTGTTTGACGGATTCCGGCACGCGCGCGCGACAACGTGCGCGTGCAATTTGCCAACTTTGTTAAAACGGGTTTTTGCGACAACACGCCCGCAAGGGCGTTCTAATGATCTCGTCATGCGCGCGCGAGGGGCGCGCTTGGTTGCATTGGATGGACATGTGGAAACAACTTATGGCTGAGTCGTCCGAAGGCCGCGAGCGCAGGCGTTTTGCTTGAATCTTCATTTGCTGAACTTGTGCTGAATGTTTTCGGAGTTCAGGTTTTCGAAAACCGTACGAGAGCGGATGTTTTTGATGAAGTCCGGCGTGCGTGAATTTCGTTACATAAATATAGTGGCCAGGGACGTTTGCAAATATATGGCACAACATGAAAAGTGCGCGTGCGTGTTTCTTCTGCAAAGCATGATGGGGGTATCAATATTGGGTTTCGCTGGGATCACATGAGTCCATATTTCGAATGAGCGTTGTGGCATATATATATATATATATATATATAAAAAAAAAAAAAAAAAATGCACATACCCAGGGCCCGCCGGTTTCGGGGGGGGGGGGGGGGGGGGGGGGGGGGGGTAGATTCGTTTTTTTTTTTTTTTTGTTTTTATATATATATATTATATATATATATATATATATAATATAGATATTTAAAATAATAATAGACCGTTCTTAAAGAATTGTAGACGCTTCGGGTACCCCCTACCAGCCCATCCAGAAACGATGCCCAGGCGAGTTGAGGTGATCAGGGATGTGCGGCAGCAAAGAGGGGGACGCCCGAACCGTGAAAAGGAATGAGGAGGAGAAGGAGGAGGTGGATGGATGGATGGATGAAGGAGTGGGAAAAAGGAGGATGAGTAGGATGAGGAAGAGGCGGAGGAGAAGGAGGAGGAGGAGGAGTAGGAGGAAGAAGAGAAGGAGTAGGAGCAGGAACGAGGAACTGGAGGAGGAGGGGGAGGAGGAGGGCAAGCACAAAGGGCCAGGGGGCTCGTGGATGCCTCTCGGAGCCTCGTGGGGTATCCCATGGGCGATTCTTAGGGGACTCTTCGGGGTCTTGGGTGCCTCGGGGGCGGCCTCTTGGGGCCGCTGAGGGTCTTTTGGGGGGCTTCCTGGGCGCCTCTTGGGGGCCTCTTGGGGCCATCTTGGGGCCATCTTGGGACCTCTTGGGGCCTCCTGGACGCTTCTTTGTGCCATCCTGGAGGAGATCTATCAAAGAAGAGCGGAGCTTCAATTAGGGTTGCCCCCCCAGGAGGCCAAAATGGGGCCAAAACCCTACTAAAATCAATGATTTAGGCTTCCTCGCCGAGGCCGTTTTTGGACGCTCTGACCGCTCGCGCCCCCCCCCTGTCCAGGTCCAAAGGGAGGGGGTAGATGTAGGGGTCAAGACCCCCTCCCCGCCCGCAAGCCGTCTCGCTCACTCCCACCCGCCCTCCAAACACATACGTAGCACCCAAGTCTGGCCCGAGCCTCAGTATATTCAGCAGTCGCCTTTGGATGGGCAGCTGCTGGGGGCCAATCCGCCGCCACCGCCGCCGCCGCCGCCGCCGCCCCCGCCGCCCCCGCCGCCGCCGCCGCCGCCGCCCGCCGCTGCCCGCCGCCGCCGCGCCGCCGCGCGCCGCCGCCGCCGCCGCCGCCCCGCCGCTGCCAAACCGCCGCCGCCGCTGCAGCCGCCGCCGCCGCCGCCCGCCGCCGTCGCCGCCGTCCCGCCGCCGCCGCCACGCCGCCGCCGCCGCCGCCGCCGCCGCCGCCCCCCGCTGCCAAACCGCCGCCGCAGCCGCTGCCGCCACCGCTACCGCCGCCGCCGCCGCTTCCGCAGCCGCCGCCGCCGCCGCCGCCCCCGCCGCCGCCGCCGTCGCCACCGCAGCCGCCGCAGCCGCCGCCACCGCCGCCGCAGCCGCCGAAACCGCCGCCGCCGCCAAGTGTACTCGGTATTGTTTTTTGTCAGGGATGGTGGGGGGGGACTGCATCGGGTTGGCTGTGCATGTTCCGAATTTGGAGGCAGAGTGTGTGTTTGAATTGTTTTTGTTCAAGGGAGGGTGGGGGGGGTCGTCATGGTCCCTGGTTGGCCCCCAGTCGCCTGGGGGAGGGGGTGTTTATCAATAGGGAACACTGATAAACCTCTTCCCCGAAGGGGAAGATGGAGGGGTGGAAGAGGAAACGCCCTAAACCACCGACGCCCAGAGGGCTGGTGGGATTGGGCCTGATTGTCGGTGTGGCGGCTATGTTTTCGCCGTCGCCGCCTCGTCGCCGCTCGTTGTCTGGGCATGATTGTCGGTGTGGCGGGTGTATTGTCGGCGTCGTCGCCTCGTCGCCGCCCGTCGTGTGGACCGGCCGACGCACACGTCCGACGACCAGCCAGCCACTTGCCGACGCCACCCCACCGTGGTTCCTGGTGACACGTCCGCCGAGTGACCTCCCAGCGTCCTTGGCACCTCCCAGCAGGGCCATCAGGCCCACGCGACAGCCAGACTACACGCCGTCACGCGCGCCAGGCCTTTCCCCCCGCGTCACGAAGGGGTTGGCGTGCTCCTCTTTCTCACGTGCTGCTCCACCCTGCAGGGCGCCGCCGCAACGGCAACGACGAGGCCCGCAACCCGCCGCGGGCCTCGGCCACACCCCGCCAGCGCCCTTCAGAGTGGCGCGCCACCAGGCGCAGCCGCGTGGCTCAGGCCGGGCCAGTGGCTTCTGTTTGAGACGCGGCGGGAAGCGGATGATGATGATGATGAGGAGGAGGAGGAGGAGGAGGAGGAGGAGGAGGAGGAGGAGGAGGCGGAGGTCACCAGGCCGTCCCGCCAGCGACGGCGACACCGCCGTACGCCAGGCCAGAGGCCCTCTTCGGCCCCCCACGGCCCCCGACGGCCTCCATTCTCACCAGGTCTCCGCGCCATCTCACTCTGGGCGTGCCGCCTAGACTGCAGAAGAAGGCCCCTCCCTTGCCCGACACGCTGACAGCGGATCAGTGCCTCAGGCGCCGTGCGCGAGCACTGCGCTCCCTGCCACGTGCCATGCCCGGGACCACGCGACTGACTCTGGCATGCGGCTCCTGAGCCTTCAGTTTCTGCTTTGACAACACCCTTATCGCCAACCGTGGCGCTATGGGCACGATTGTCATGCACGCCTCCTTCCGACGCCTCACCATGGAAGCGGACGACGCCCATGACCGACGTCTGTCCTGACTGGACGCCTTTTAACCAGCGTTGGGGACCGACGTACCCCCACGACGAAACTGCGCCCATACCTGTACTACGACGCCGTCCGACGACTGATCGACGGCTCCGCTGCTTCCCGAGGGCACCAGCCCCAGACTCATGCTGTCCCTCGACGCCGCTGCTTCTTCCGTCTGCCTTCGGGCCTCCGCCATCAGGTGTACTGCTTGTGCAGTGCGGGACCTGTTGCAAGGTCTTTGGCCACCATCGTCGTGCGAGAGCCCCTGGCTGCGTCCAGGGGCACGGCTTTCTATTGCATTGAGGCTCTTTTTTCACATTTTCCACACTCGGCCCCCTTCAGGGGGTGTAAGCCGTGAGCCTCCTCATTTGCCGAGGGGCGGCAAGGCCCCTGCACCTCCCCTGTTCCTACCTGGCCCACTCGCTGGCGGTGCCTCCGGGCGCCGTCGGCGTGGGGCCGGGTTGCGCTGGGGGCGGCCGTCCTTGCACGGCCACTGGGTCTCGGGTCCTGTCGCCCCTCGGTGCGCGAGGGGAAGCCTTTGCGCCCCCCCCGCTGGGCGGGGCCGTCTGCTCCGGCGCCTCGCACACACGCTCCGTGGCGCTCGGGAGCTCCCTTCTCGACGGCTTCCGCCGAGCCCAGGCCGCGTGTTTCGCCTCTCTCTTGCAGACCCGGGCTCCTGGGGCCACTCTCCCGGACGCGCTGCAGGCGCGACTCTAGAGGCTCGCAGCCAGCGCTGTGGCTGCCAGCTCTCTGCCCTCTGTCTTCTGGCCCGTGGGATCGTCTGGCACATCGATGCATCGATTGCGCGGTGGGCCGCGGCGGGGGCTGCCCCTCGTGGCGCCATGTTTGAGGGCTTCGAGGCGCACATGCCAAAGCGCCTTGGAAGCCGGGCCTTCGCTGCAGCCACGGGCGCGCAGAGGAGCATGCGTGCCACGCATCATCACCATGCCCGTTTTGGCGTTTTCCAGCCGGGCCCCTTCAGACCGAGCCAGGGGCGGAGGCGTCACGACACCCCTGCCATTCGCATGCGGCATCTCGCGCCATGTCGAGGTAGGCCTAGAGGGTACTCGTACCCCACAGGCCTGGACACACTGCCCCATAGGGCGCGATCTCTTTCTCGCTCTGCCTTTCTCTCTCTCTCTCGCTCTCTCTCTCTCTCTCTCCCTTTCTCTGTCTGTCTCTGTCTGTCTGTCTGTCTGTCTGTCAGTCTTTCTGTCTGTCTGTCTGTCTGTCTGTCTCTCTCTCTCTCTCTCATCTCTATGTATGTATATATATATATATATATATGTATGTATACACCTATACATACCATTTGAATCGAAAGAGTGTTCGGGCGAGTCTTGCACGCAGGCCATGTGCGGGGGACATTGTGCGCATTGTACGGGGCCCTTGCGAATACCCTTGAGGCTGGATCCGTGCGCCCGCGCTCATGCAGGAGACGGAGAAGGCGTATGGTAGGCACGATAGGCACGACCCCCTTGCAGAAGACCCCGTGTACACCTTGTGCGCCAGCTTTCGCCGCTCCGACATTTTTCTATTAAACGTAATGCGTATGCATCCCCACATTGTATTGTATAAGCAAGAAAAGAAGGGGATGAACGCCGAACCGCAACGCTCGGCTCAAGCGTGAGCCCGCGTCTCTCCATGGAACTCCTCGAACAGGGTTTCCTCGAGATCATCCGTGGAGCAGGGATGGGCGTCGCCGTCCGCTCGGCTGGGCAAGGCCGTGCTCCGTGCTACCGTGACTGCCCGGCCTGCAGCTGCGCCGTCACGTGCCCGGCGTGCCCGACGGTGCACTGCGGGGGGCTGGCTCGCCGCCCCGATCTGCCAGTGGCTCGGCGCTGGGGCCTGGGGCGCGGCACGCCGCCGGCGGCCGAGGCTCGCGCCGCGGCGCCGCCCGCGTCTGCTCTCGGGGAGCTGAAGGAGGGCCCCGACCCAGCGGCCGGAGCAGACCTGCGTGCGGAGGTGCTCGAGCTGCTGAGGGCGGTTCGCTCGCGCCACGGCTGGTGACGGCCTGATGGCGACGAACGGGCTCGCTCGTGCGGGGCTGGCCGAGGGGGATTTCTGCCTGGTCAGGTTTCAAGTCCCTGGGCCTCCGCTCTGGCACGAGCGGCTGTGCGTGTACTTGCCTGATCAGGCTGAGGCGGTGCGCTGCTGCTGCTGCTGCACTCCAGACGGCGATAGCTACGAGGAAGACCTGGCAGCTGGCAGGGAAGCCGCTGAGCGGTGCTTCCTGCCTGGAGACGCCCCAGGTGGCGCCGCCCCCGCCGCCGCAGGGGCACCCGCCGCGCGGCTCTACCGCTTCCGGGCCGCGCCGCTCGCCGCGGAGCTCGGCCAAGCGCGCGACCGAGCCGCCTTCAGGCCGGGTGGCGCGGCGCCGGGCCTGCCGCTGGCGCCGAACACGGCTGGCCGAGCGGGGGCCCCGCCGGCGGGCTTGGGCGCGCCTGGCGTGCCACCAGTGGCGGCGGCCGCCGCCTCCCTCGGCGCCGCGGCGGACGCCGCGCCGGCTGGCGCTGGCGCTGGGGGAGGGTGTCCCGCCCTCGCTGCTGAGCTGGGGCTTGCGGGCGGCGCCATCGCGCCGGGAACCGTGCCTGGTGGTGTGCTGATCGGGGCCGTCCCCGCCGCGCCGGCGGCACCTGTGGTGCCCGTTGCTTGTGCTCTGGTGGCCGCGGGCCCTGCGCCGCGCCTGTGGCGCCCGCTGGGGCTGGCGTGGCTCAGGCGTCGACCGATGTCAGGGTGCATCCGATCCTCGTCGACTCCATGGCGAAGAGGCACCGGGCTTTCTCCGAGGCGCTGCCGGTGCTGACGGAGACTCCCTGGGCCGACTGGCCTGTGAGGGGCCGCGCACGGTGAAGTGGGTCTGGCACTTCCTGGCTGGCAGCGGTGGGAGCCCTGTGGCACGACATCATCGGTGGAGGGCCGACGGCAGGCTTACAAACGAGGGCGGTGTGGAGGAACACTTGCGAATCTGTACCGCCCTCAAGAATGCAGTGTGCTTCGACCAACTGAATGTGACGGAGACGGCGAGCCTCGAGCTTCTGGGCAGGAGCTTGCAGATCATCGAAGAGAGGTGCCGCGAGCAGACATCGGGGGCCACCGACGCGAACAGGTTGGACCAGCACCTGTCCTTGGGGACGGACCTCGCTCGGGGCAACTGCTGCGTCTGCCCTGCGCTCCAAGCCTGGGCGAGCCAGGAGCTAGCCCAGGAACACGCGATCCTGAAGGAGAGGGGGAAGGCACGAGAAGAACGCGCCGCCGCTCAGGCTGCTGCCAATGCCAAGTCGAAGGCCAAGGGCGGCAAGGATGGCGGCGGCGATGATGGCTAGGCTGGGGGCCGGCGGAGAGGACATGGCCGCCCCCGCCGGACATTTCAGGCCCCCGCCTGGGCTTCGCCACCCCGGTGCTGCTTTTGCCGGTGATGTACTTCGTTCCCGTTGGGCTCGACTTCGACCCTCGGCAGCGCGACCTGTTCCCGCTGCCGCCGCTGATGCTTCGCTGCCGCGCTGGGGGCCTTGGGCTTGGGCGCAGCCGCGCCTTCGACAGGCGGCGCCAGGGGAGCATTCAGATTCTCGATTGGGCCGGCAGCTGCATTGATTCGCTGAACTCGGCCTACTGGTTCGCCGAGTCGGAGCAGCCCCCGCATACCGCCAACTCTGGGCAGCGGGCCGCTCTCGCCCATATCGAGTCCGAGTTCTTGCAAGTGGGGCCTCCACCTGAGGAGACACCTGGCGTCGCGGGAGCCCTCGACGAGCTCTGCGCCGCTGGCGGCCCGTGCCGCACGGAGCCCTCCAGCACTCGGCCCCATGCCAAGGGAAACGTCTCCCTGCCCGCCGCTGGCAAGCCTGTTCCTCTGATGGATATGCTGGCCGCGGGCGACAGGAAGTGGCTGGTTCCTGCATGTGGCAATCTGCTCAGACCTGCGAGTGAGGCAGCTGCCCTGGTTGCTGAAGCCAGCCTACGAGGCCACAACACTGACGGGGCGCTGACCGGCAAGCATTTCTGTTACGCCGACTTTTTAAACGCACTCGCTCGGAGGAGCATGATCTCGCTTCGGCGCTCCTTCGAAACTCGCGCCAGGGTGGGCATCTTCTTCGCTGCTAAGATGTCTGGGGCACTTAGACTACTCTTCGACCCGAGACAAGTGTTTTTTTCGGGATTCATTTTCTACGAGACTCCCCGCCTCGGCCGCATTGAGCTCTGTCGAGCCTGGCTCGGGGGGCTCGGGGGGCGATGTCGACAACTGGTTTTATCGCTTAGGCTTGCCTGAGGAGCTGTCCGAGTATTTCCCCAATCAGAGCTTGCCTCTGTAGGGGTCCTAGCGG
>CAUYUJ010020226.1:313894-316394 GCA_963575745.1 Prorocentrum cordatum
CGACACCTCCACCGCCGTCTCGGCGTCGAGGTCAAGCGGCCCGACAAGGGGCGGCGCGTGTTGGGCTACCGCTGCTCCCTGGAGCTCATCGGCGGCTGCGGATCGCTCTCGCAAGCCGCCCACAGGCTCGGTGGAGCGGCGTCGTTCTTGGACTGGGGCCATGGAGCCATGGAAGACCACCTGAAGCGTTCCCCCTCTCCAGGTGGTAAAAGGCTGGATTTCTTCGAATGCTTTATTCGGCGTGTTCTTGGGGACTCCTTGCAATTCGTGGCCAAGGGCGGTTCGCATCACCCTCCGCACATCTCCCGAGCCTATGGGGGTGCAGGGCCTCTCTGCCTCTCTGCCGAACGCCAGCGAAAGGTTGACATTGGCAGCGCTTCCTTCAGATTCACCATTACAATAATTCGCTTGTGCCGACGTTGCCGGGCCCCTGTTCGGGTGGAGAGCCCGCGCGTCAATCATCTGGTTCGCGACGCCGCTGACCTCCCTCCTCCGCGCCGAGGACGGTCGGATCCACAACTTCCATCGCTGTGCTTATTGTACCCAGTGGAGGAAGGCGACGACGGTGGCGAGATGGGGGGCTGGTTACTGCGACGGCTTGGGACTCCTGTGCGTGGGCCGTGGGGGATCTGTGGTCACACTGGGCGCCCGCATGTTATCCTTCAAGGTCGCGACCTTGGGGCCCCTGCCAAACGTGCGGCTCTATCGGCCGCCTATCCTAAGAAGTTGCGCGCCGCTCTGGCCAAGAATTTCGCATCGGTGGTTCAGAAATTGGAAACAGCGAGGAGGTTCCGAAAGGCGTGGGAGTTGACGGCCAACGGCCAGATCACCACTCGGGAAGTTGCAGACGGGGTGGCGTCCTTACCTCCAGCGCGCTGGTGTCCTTCTTGCCAGTGGTCGTTTCGATTCCGCCACTGCTGCATCGTCTTTATAGAAAATGGAGAGCCCCAACCCCCAGTGATCCCGTGGTCACTTGTTCGAGGGTTGTCTCGTCGGGTCCCGATCTTTTTCAATAGATCCTGTCCGGCGTCGGGGGCCGCAGCTGGTGTTCCCCGCATTTTAATGTATAAGCCAAAAGAGAAGGGGATGGACGCCGAAGCACAACGTTCAGCTCAAGCGTCCCGTCCCGCCTGCCCTGTAATTCAGCTTCTGTCCTCTGGGGGGTGGCGTCCAGACCTGCAGCACGCTGGTGTCCTTCTTGCCAGTGGTCGTTCCGATTCCGCCATTGCTGCGTTGTCTCTATAAAAAAAGATTGAGAGCCTCAGCCCCCAGTGATCCGGTGAGCACTTGTCAGAGGGTTGTGTCGTCGGGTCCCGATCTTTTTCAATAGATCCTGTCTGGCGTCGGGGACCGCAACTGGTTTTATATATATAGAGAGAGAGATAGATAGATAGATAGATAGATAGATAGATAGATAGGTGTGTGTGTGTGTGTGTTTGTGTGTGCTTCAGCACAAGCCATGCGATCGGTTCGTGTCCTCCCTTTTCCTCCACCCCCTCCTTTCCACTCATCGTGCTCCATCAGCAGCAGCTGCACGCGAAGCAGCAGTATTGGGAGCCGCTCTTGACTAGTTGCCGACGGTTGCCGAAGGAACTCGGTACCACATTGTGCGTGCGCCCCACGTTCTCCCACTCCTCTTCCTCCTCCTGGTCATCCTGATCCTGTTACCCCTCCTTTCTCCTACGATCGTTTCCTCCCCTTTTCTTCTCCCTTCCTTACCGTTTTCCTACTCGTCCTTCATCATCCTGCCTCTCCTCCTGTCTACCTGCTCCCCCTGCAGTCCCTCCTATGTTGCTCTCTCTTCCTTCTCCCCCTCCTCCGCCCCCCTCCTCCACCCCATTCTTGCGCGAGGTGCCATTCGGCGACCACGTGAGGCCCTCCTCCTTTTGTGTTTCCTCTCCCTCGTCGTCGTCCTCCTCCCTCCTCCTCCTCCTCCTCCCTCCTCCTCCCCTCCTCCTCCTCCTCCCCTCCCTCCTCCTTCTCCTCCCTCCTCCTCCTCCGCCCTCCTCCTCCACCTTTTTCTCCTCCTCTTCTTCCCCCTCCTTCTCCCCCTTCTCCCCCTCTTCCTCCCCCACCCCCTTCTCCCCCAGACGCTCCAACCTCCCCCACCCCCTTCTCGCACGAACGGCGGTGCCAGGTAGTTTTTGCACGCCCGTTCCTTGGCCAATGCGACCCCCACCATCAGGGCGCTGCTGACGTCGAGTTTCCTCCTTCTCGCAGCGCGTGGCTCTCCTCTCCCTCCCGCTGCTCCTCTCCCCTCTCGCCATCCCTTCTCCCCCTCCGGCCTCTCACTCTTCACATTTGGCGTCCTCTCTGCCATTGCAATCCGTCTGGGCTTCGCCACATGCCGCCGGCCCTCTCTCTACCATGATGGGATATATCAGAGTCGCGCCGGTGCGTCTCGGCGCTGCCTTGGCGCATCTGGGAACATCATGTGGGGGTGGATAGGCCTCATCAGCGCATCGACTGCTTTGGCCTCTCTTGGGGCCCTCTTGGGGCC
>CAUYUJ010020226.1:321394-361394 GCA_963575745.1 Prorocentrum cordatum
CTCAGCCACACCAGCCCACCTCTCGACTTGAGTACGCGCCCCGCGAAACCCGATGGGAACAGCAATGCATCCTGGCCTTCAGGGGTAAGTCGGCCAGTGGGGCCAAGGCCATGCCAGTGGGGATGGGGATAGGTCGAACGATGTTCATCTCTCGCAAGCAGGCCACCTCACAAGAAGTTCTGCGAGGGATGATTCCATCGGAGGATCCTAAGGCGTTGCGGGCCTCAGAGTGCAGTGAGCTGCTCGACCCTATGAGAGCGAGCTGCGGGACCTCCGCCCAGCACTCGCCAGATCCGCGTCGTGTCTGCGCGGCGGCGGCCCCAGCGCGGGCCCAGCGCAGCCGGGGGTGAGTCAGAGCGCCGGACCCTGCAGGATCCGGAAGAGCAAGGGTCCGGGTGTCGCTAGAAGTGCCCCCGGCCCAGGGTGCCCCCAGGCTTCTCGGGGTGGCCCAGACGGCCTCCAGGGCACCCCTCACGAGGCCCAGAGGGCCAGAGGGGCTCAAACATGTTGCGACAAACTGGGGACACCTTGAGCCAGGGGCACTTCTAGCAGCACCCGAAGGGTCGCCTTGACCCAGGCTTGGGCGCAGGATCCTGCAGGAGCTTGCACAATCCTGCAAGGCCTGACTGGCCAGGTTCTCGATCGACCCGGGTCAGTAGATCCCCGAAGTTGCGTTATCGGAAAGCCGCAATCATTCCGGGTTGAACGATCCACACGGCGTCAGATGCCAGCGCGCAAACCATCGTGTCACGAACTCGCCGTATCCGTGACAGGCTTGGGCTTACAGACATCTGTTGGCGCCTTATTCGCTTGGAACTCGAAGCTCTGGTTCGTTGCCGCTACAGCCTTGGAGGACCATCTCAACGGCTGCTGGAGGGGCAAGGCTGCCCCGCTTTTTATCAAATAGGCTGTGTGTAGTTATGGACGCTTCGCGCTTCTCTGCCAACCCATCCAGAAGCGAGGCTAAGGCGAGCGAGCTGCCTTGATCATGGGCGCGTAGGGTCAAGCACAGGAGAAAAGAGGGGGGGCAGCCGTGAAAGCGAAGCTCGGGATTCGCCTGAAGAGACCCAGGAGTCAATCGCAAATGTTCCCGCGCATCTTGCGATATAGGAACTTCTTGGAATCACGATTGGGCAGTGTGCGGGGCCCGTTGAAGTTGGGGCCGTCCTGGAAGCCTTCGGGGCCAACCCTTGTGCCCAGGCGCCCCCTCTCATCGCCCTCGTTTCGGCAGGCTTCACTGACTCCTCTCATCGCCCTAACGCTGCAGATCGGTGCGTTCGAGGACTCTTGCGGGGTTCGGGTCGGGCGAGGGGGAAGGGGCAGGGAGAGAGGGGGCGGTACGCAACCTGCTGCGTGCAGCTGGCCTCGGCCTCGGCCCCGCCGCCGGGCGCTGTCCTCGATGCGCTGGCGCCGGCAGGCGCCGGGGAAAAACTGGCACGTGAGTTGATTCGCTGACCCCGCCTTTACCAGCACCCCTCGCAGGCTATTGTTCTCCCCCAGTCCCCGAGTTCTGCCGGAAAAGTTTGGCCGCTCAGAAAAGGCGGGGAATCTTGGGATACACCCCGAGGGGGCTTTTCGGACGTACCCCTATCGAGGATGAACGCCCCCCCTCGTATATCCCAGGGTTGGGCCCCAAATTTTTTATCCTCTCGAAAACCTCACGAAACCTGGGATAGGGGTCGGCGCATCCCCTGTTACCCCCTCCTTTCACCGAGCGCGTTCCACTACTTGCAAAGTGCCCTACTCGCAGACGTCAAAAAAACACACGTCTGCTCTGACGTCATGTATGGTAGGTCCCCCGCGGGGGATCCAGGCCATTTCCGAGTAGCTATTTTGCGAGTGGTGGAACGCCTTCGTCTACCCTTTTTTCCTTGCCCGATCCGCTCGTATACCCAAATGTCGATCATCATGAAATGGCCGGATCGCATCCAGTCGGACCGCGCTTTGCTCTGCGTCGACTTCGAAGGCACCGACAGGAAAGGGGCTCCAGCGGGCGACATTGCAGGGTTTTGTCAACCATTGTTTGTGGTTACTTCTGGCGAGGAGGAGGAAGAGAAGCGAAGAGAAGGAGAGAGCGAAGAAGAGAGAGAGAGAGAGGAGGAGGACGTCGCCCGATGAGAAGTGCCGAGCCTGCCAGTGTGGCGCTGTGGTAAAGCTCGGGGACAGGCCGAGCGCAGGAGCGCCCGCGCTCCTCCGCTCGGGCCCCACGTGGGCATGGCGCCGTGGCGCAAAGCAGCGGAGTTCATGCACATTCCCTGCCCCTCGTCCTCGCCACATGTGTCCCCCCTGGCAGCACTTTCGACGCAAGGCAGGGCGGCGTAAATGCTGTTGCAGCTGGCCTTGTGAGCACTGGTCTCCCACCTTACGAGGGCCCCCCCCCCCCCTTCGGAAGCAGCAGACGGCGCTGCGGTTCGGGACGGGTCCGCCAGCCGAGTCGGTCCGACCCACCCCTCTCCCCCTCCTCCCTCTCATTCTCTTCCTCGCGTTCGTCGTCCTCCCGTGCATCAGCACACGCGCGAGGAGACGAAGTGGTGGCCGAGCTGCCTTTGTCGTCGACGCACGCGGCCGCAGAGGCCCCGCTCTGCGTTGCAGGACGGCGAGGAGTCTGTAGAGGGGGGATGCGGAGGAGGAGGAGGAGGACGACGAAAAAGGCGATGAGGAGGGGGAGGAGGCACTGAGGAGGGCGTTGAGAGGTTTTCAAGTGTCTTCGGGCGTTCTCAGAAGTGCCAAGACGTGGTGGGGGCTTCCCCTCCTCCTCCATCCTCCACTTCCTCTTCATGCCCCTTCTCTTCCTCCGCCTCCTCCGCCGTCTCTCCACCTCGTCCTTCGGGGCGGCAATGTTATTTTTGGGGCCAGGCGCCCTCGCAGCCACGGCTGGTTGCGCCACACGCGTCTGGCCAGTGCGCGACTTGGGACACGTCTGGGGGGAGCGTCTGTGGTGGAGGAGGAGGTGGTGGAGGACAAGGAGAAGGCGCCTTCACACACGGCGCGGAGCCTTCGTCTGCCTGTGCGCACACACGGGGCAGAAAAGCGATGGAGTTGGCGAAATTGGGCTCGTGCTCTCGTCCGGGATTAATCGAATGGTCAGCAGGGAGGGGTGTTCCACACATCCAGTATCCACTCGCCATGTGCGCATGTTGTGTCTGGTCATCGTGCCTTGAAGATGCATGTGTCTGGTCCATTTGGGCGAACGAGTGCGTCCCTCATTGGCGCAAGTCAAGCTCCCCACTTGATGCGATGCTTACCTGTGGTTGCGATGCGTCTTATTCGACCCAGGCAGAGGAGGACTCTAGCAAGACTGAGGGCGCTGCGGTGCAGGAGAAGCAGGCGGAGTCTGGATACAGCGACTTGTTGGCGCTCGAAGGAAGCTCTCACAAGGTCAACCTTTCTTCTTCATCTTTCCCTGTATGCTTCCATGCCCAGATTGTCGAACTGAGGAAAACAGCATCAAGTCAACGCGGCGAACATTGGGAGCATGGTACGGGCTGAAGTTCAGCACGCAGTGTTGTAACGTATGCGGGTATTGAGGGTTGCACATCAGAGGCTGAGTGTATGTTCAAGCGCAGCGGGCGGTTCTGGCCTTGCGGCTTCTTGAAATCCGGAGCCCCGCGACATGTCTCGCCCAAGGCAGATTTGTTTTGCCGGGCATAACCGTGAGTCTGATCTTTGTTATGCAGATCTTAGTCGCCCGACGTTTCCATCTTGCTCATGGTCCCTGTTGTTTACCATCCGGGCGGAGCCTCCTCCGCCTCCCCCTCCTCGCGTTCCTCGTCACTCTCATCCTCTTCCTCTTGGGCGGCCAGGACAAAACAGCGTACTTGTTCTGGCCCTCAAGTTTGCGTTCAGTCACAGCTTCTGTGAGCGTACCATCCAGCCGTCCATCCTGATTATCTTCTTCCTCCTCCTCCCTGCATGGCACGACGCGGCACGCGGACCAAGGACCCACGAGCTTGCACGGCACGGCACGGTACGGCGCACAACCACGGAGCCACCAGGCGATGTTCGGCCCCTCCTGTTGGAGTGTAAGGTGCCAACTTGAGCACTCTTGGGGGACGGCACAACAAGACCGCGCGTTTTCCCGTCTGGCTAACCAACAAGTTGTTTTTCCTCCAGGTCGGTGGGAACTGGACGAACCCAAAACTTGGCCCCCCTCAGCAAGAAATACTGGAGGAGCACGTCGGCGTTCTTCTCCCCCCTGGGCGTGAGGTGTCCCGCCGACGGCTGCCCGAGTCGGCCGCCAGAGTAAGCTAGCTCCGAACTCAGATACAACCAACACCTCCCCTTCATCCCTCTCACCGACGACTACTCGATCTGAAAGAGAAAGGTCGGCATGACCACCAATGTTCGAAGGCCTTCGCGGATTTCTTGGATCTGCGCCCTCGTGCGCTCCGCGCGCCAGGGGGGAAGTGTCCATCGCCGATCCAAGAAAGCCGCGCGGACCTCCGACAGCTGATGATTTTGCCGACGTGCGTTTTTCTACCATCTTCCATCGAGCCGACAGCGAATGATGCATTCCATAACACTACCCATGCGGAACAGCCGCCGTTAGCAGCTCCGAGACTCCGAGAGCGCACGTGGCGTACTGCCTGGATCAAGTGCGCCTCTCTTTCTCTCTCTCTCTCGCGGTTTCTGTCGAGCCCCTTGTCCCCCTCTTCGTGTTGTCGTCCTCTTATGTCCATTGGTTTTTCTTTCAAGTATGGTGTTCCAGAAAGGGTATTGCCTTCGGCGCGTCTCGACTTCGGCGGAAGCTTGCGTGGGCAAGATGGCGGTGGGTCTGCCGAGAGAGGGCCGTGGAAGGTCGGCGGAAGGCGGCGGAAGCAGAAGCAGCATGCCCACATGTTTGGTATCGGCGTCTCTGGGCTCGGCCAGGTCGGTTGTGCCATTCCGCCGACCCCAGAAGGGGGCGAGGAGTCAATGGAAGTCGCTGGGCTGCTGAGGGGGGCGCTTCCGTGATTCGCTCCGGCGTTCTCATCGAGGTTCAGCCCCATACCCGTTTCGACCCTCCCCCTCTCCGTGCCGTCAGTCGGTAGCAAATCTTGGGAGCCTCATGTGCCCTCTTAATTCGGTTTCTAGCGTCGATTCGCGTCTGGTACTAGATGAGAGAGCGCCGATTCAGCGTCGATTTAGCTTCGATTAGCGTCGACGAGGGCCGATCAGGCTCCAGTCACAAGAGCCAACCAGACGGTATGGGAGGCTCGCGTGAGTTGCCACCGAACTGTGTCGTCTTCCTCTCGGGCCATCCGAGCTTGCCCAAGCCAGCTCAAGCACACGACGCACGCGGCGCGCGGCAGCAGAAGCCCGGCGCGCGCGGGCGCCCCCGGCCGCGCCGCCGGCCGCGTGCAGCTTGGGTGGTGAGGAGTTGGGGGCAAGCCAGACTGGGCCAGGGCTCCTCCTCCATTCCTTCTCCTCATAGATTATTCCTCCCTGTCGCACCCCGAGGCCAGATTTTAGGGCGGGCCAGGCGTTTCGCCTGAGACGCCCTCACCACCTATGACCCTGAAGCTTAACAAGTGACAACAGTTTCACAGATGGAGGGCGGTTGGTTTTCAAAATGTGGCTCTCGCCGTGGCGCCGCGCACATTCGTTTTAAACATTTGCAACAACTTCACGGATTGAGGGCGGGTGGTTTTCAAAATGTGCCTCTCGCTTTAGCGCCGCGCACATTCGTTTCAAACATTTGCAAGAGTTTCGCGGATTGAGGGCGGGTGCTTTTCAAAATGCGCCTCTCGCCTCAGCGCCGCGCACATTGGTCTTCAACATTTGCAATCACGGATTGAGGGCGGGTGGTTTTCAAAATGTGGCTCTCGTTTCAGCGCCGCGCGCATTCTTTTTCCAAAGTGTGCAAGAGTTTCACGGGTTCCCATGATCAGCGTGCCAGAAGTAGTGTTTTGGAGGATTCAGGATTATGCAGGTGCAACAGTTACACGTTAATTCGCGGTGTTGACGTCCCACAAATGGCGCTCTGGCACGATTCCGGATCGTCAAGACGCAGCAGTCAAGTTGATACGTGGCGTTGAAACTCCGAGGACAATGTTGTGGCACATTTGAGGATCTTCAAACAGTTGTCTTCTAACGAGGCAGTTCCCTCAATGGAAATGAACTGTTGTGGGGGCCTATGAAAAGGAAGCTTGGAGGGAGGGTTAATTCCAACATCGTTGATGACTCTTGGTTTCACATTGGTCCTCCTCCTCCTCCTGCTCCTCGTCCTCCTTCTCCTCCTCATGCCCCCCGTCCCCTACAAGAAGCCGACTCTGCCCTGCGACTGGTCACCCCGGCCTCCCCCCGCCCATCCCCGCCCCCGCCATCCTCAGTATCGTGTAACGTGCAGCCAAGGCGCTGAAATAAGGAACGTTTTGGGTTCGGAAGAGGCTCGCTGTGCCTTAGGTCCGTTCGCGGCTGCTCCTCTAGCCCTCCTCGTGCACCCAGGCGCTTTTTTGGGGGGCCTAAGAAAGACTTCGTTCCTTATGTAGCGTTCCTTCTTGTAGCAGCCCGAAGGTATGGCAGCCAGCGAGGGGGGCAATTGAAAAGGAGAAGGCCTTCTCAGAAGGCGGCGGGGCTTCTCAGAGGCCCTCGCGCCTTGTGACAAGTTTCCTGTGTCTTTGGGGAAGGCTCACCAAAAGCCTTTCAAAAGGCTGGAGGACTTCCGAGCCTTCTGAGAGGGCCCGCCCCTTCTCATTTCCCCCCAGGCTCGCCGCCGATCAGTAGTATCGTGTCACCGATCCCCATCCCCATCCCCATCCAGAGCTCCACCATCCCATCAACCCTGTTGGGGATGTTTCCCTCGAAACCCGAATGGAACAACCTATATCCCCATCTAGGGGGTAAATCTGCCAGTGTGGCCTAGTCCACGCCGTTGGAACAGGGATCGGATACACGATGCCCAGATGAAGAGATACCGATACAACCACCCGTCCTCCATCGCTACGGCTGGATACGCCAGTCGAGCAAGAAAACACGGCATCAACATAGATGTTCTGAGCTTCGCGCTGTTTTCTTGGATCGGCGCCTGGGCCTCCCTGGCGGCGCCTCTGGCGCCGATCCAATAAAGCCGCGCGGAGCTCCAACAGTTTATGTAAACTCAGTTGTCTTGCTCCTTCGGCCAGGGCTCAGAGGGGGAGAAGATACCGTTTCAACTACCCGTCCTTCGTCGCCACGGCTGGTTGCGCCTCGAAATCCTGGTCAGAACGCAGCCGTTGAGAGGCTTGCGGAGCTGCGTTGCCCGTGCCTTTCTGCTCCCCAAGGGGATGGGGGCCAGCATGCTGAGAAGACGAGGGGCTCCTGGGAAGGGAGCTGCCTCCTTGAAGATCCCAGACCTCCAGCTCGATTTTTTCCAGCCGCTGGCCCATTCCTCGGGGCTGGCGTTCCGTCCCGCGTCTGTGTTGATTGTTTCAGGGGCCCAGAGACGGACCTCGGATTCAGCAAGTGGAGCAGTGCGATCATGGCCCGAGTCGCCACCGGTCTGGCTCGGAGGGGCACCCATCACCGGGGGGCTGGATATGCACAGCCGGCGCGGCCCGCCCGGGCGAGAGCCAGACGTGCGTGGGGGGCCGGGTGCCTGGCCAGCGCTGTGGCCGGGCGCGCCGGGCCTCTGCGTGCTCCTCCAGCACACGCGGCCCCCGTGCACTCCGCGTGCGAGTCCAGCGGTGGGCGCTTCCGGCCCCTCGGTGGAAGGCTGCCCCCCGCTGCTCTCGGGTGTCGTCGCGCGTGCCTCCCAGGAGGGGATGGCCTCGGGCGGCGGCCGGCGGCCCCCGAGATGAGGATCCTGCAGGGCCAGGAGCCCGCCGGCATCGGAGTTGCGGCGCACCGTGTGGAGGGGGCCTGACGCGGTCGGGGAAGGCCGAGAAGACGGCGTGTTCGCGCCGCGTCGGCGTGGCGGCGACTCGTCGACACCAGGTTTCTGGCCATTTTTAAGGCGTTGGGGCGGGCCCATCAGGGCCACTGCTGGGCGCAGATCGAGCAAACATATCAGGGTGGCGTCCGGGAGCTCTGGGGACTGTTCTGGAACGAAACTGCCCTGGGCAGGTCCTCGGCCCTCGGCAGGTTCGCAACGCGGCGGTGACGCTGGCGTAGGCGCTGGAGCAGGTTTCAGGCCCACTGGCGGCCTGAACTTTGAAGGCCAACCTTGAACGACCCCTGCCGTCAGGCAGCGTGGATGGCTCAAGATGGAACGAGGGACGCGGCGCTGGTCTGAAGCCGAAGTCCACGTCGACCCGACAGGAACCAGCCGTGCCCTGAAGCACCGCGGGACGCCCAGGGAATATGCTTTGGCGCACGTGATGGCTGGAACCGTGGCCCCTGCGGCGCCTCATTGGGGGTACGTCTTCCCGGGGAGACATTTGGACCCCTACAGCAGTGGTGGGGCGTCACCTTCCGTGGGTCTTCTTGGGCATCTTACTGGCGCATCTTGGGCTCATGTGGGCGCGTGTGTAGGGCCCCCCCCAGCGAACGAACACCAACTCCGACCCCCACTGGCGTCTGCTGAACCGCCCTGGGCACCTGCTGAGCCGTCCTGCCCTGTTCGATCGCCTTCGTCAGGTGCACTTCCGAATGAGCCTCGTTTTCTGGGGGTGCTGCTGGGGAGTGTGGTCCCTCCGCTATCTACGGGGCCCCCGCGCCCACCAGAAGAAGGGAGCACCGCATGAACCTGTCGTAGGTTTCATGCGGCGATGGCGCGCCAGCGACGCCGGCGAATGCGTTCCAGCTTGACTTACGCACGACGGAGCGGCGCGGACGCAGCACGGGACACGGCGACGCCACAGGACCCGAAAGGACGGGATGCAGCCTCGGCCGATCGGGGCCGCGATCGGCTCAACGCTGAACGATCGACGCGGCGTCGAGAGCCCCTGGGCGCGCCCGCGCCGCGCGAGCCTGCCGTAGAGCTCGGAGGTCCGCCCGGGTTTCTCGGGGGCGGGGCGCCCCCTCCCCGGGCGGCGCGCCGGCGCCGCCGCGGGCGGCGCCGTGGGCGCCGCCCGCGGCGGTGCGAGCGCCGACCCGAGAGCTCACCACCCACCAAACCACCCCAGCCCAACCCGAAGGTCTCGATGTGCCTTCCATGTCCAGTTGGGGGGGGGGGTCGGGGAACATCGAGACAACACGTGTGGAACCCGTCCCCCCCCCCCCCCCCAACCCGAGATTCGGGTCTTCGGGTTGGGTTGGGGTGGTCTGGTAGGTAGTCGAGAGCTGCCGCGCAGATCCCCCGTCGTTCATCGGATCGGCGGCGAGCCCGGAGGGGCGGGCCTCCTCAGAGGGCTCGGAGGGCCCCCCCGCGGCCGTCCGAGGAGTTGTTCGCCCCGAAGGCGCAGAGGGCTGTTCAGAAGGCCCTCAGAGCGCTTCTGAGGGATGGGGATGGGAAACGGTTGTATCGGTATCTCTTCATCTGGGCATCGTGTATCCGATCCCTGTTCCAACGGCGTGGACTAGGCCACACTGGCAGATTTACCCCCTAGATGGGGATATAGGTTGTTCCATTCGGGTTTCGAGGGAAACATCCCCAACAGGGTTGATGGGATGGTGGAGCTCTGGATGGGGATGGGGATGGGGATCGGTGACACGATACTACTGATCGGCGGCGAGCCTGGGGGGAAATGAGAAGGGGCGGGCCTTCTCAGAAGGCTCGGAAGTCCTCTGGCCTCTGGAGAAGTTGATTGGTGAGGCTTCCCCAAGGACACAGAGAACTTCTCACAAGGCGCGAGGGCCTCTGAGAAGCCCCGCCGCCTTCTGAGACGGCCTTCTCCCTCTCACTTTCGTCACCTGTGCTCGCCGTCAAGGAGAGCCTCGCCCTCTGCCGCCAGCTCCCCCTCCGACTGTTCGCATAGCCACGCTTGCTTGGCAGGTCGGCTGGTTTCCCCCACGGTCGGCGACATTGGCTGGCAGCTCGGCCGAACGGCTCGATGTCTACTCTTGTCATCGGCAATTGGTTTGGGCTGTTTGCTGGCTGGCTGGTTGCGCGCACCTGCAATGATTCATCTGGGATGGTGGCCCCGGGAGCGCGCTTCCATGGTGAATTGCCCGCTTGACATGAGCGGGATCTGCAAGCAGGTCACAGCGCGGCTCCGCCCGCGCGCTCGCCGCCGCCGCGGTGCGCTCAGCCGAAAAGGTCGAAGACCACGTCCTCGTCCTCCTCCTCCTCCACGGCCGCGGCCTTTGGTGAATTGCCAGGGTGCGAGGCTTCGGGGGCGCACACCCCTAGCGAACTGCGAGGACTCGCGGCCTCGAGCCCGCCCAAGCCGAGCTCTCTGGAGGCAAAGGGGCGGGAAGCGCCCCCCCGAACTCGTGTCCCAACACGGCGAAAGACACTTGGTTCTGTTCCGCACGGGGCTGCGCTGTTGGGCGGCGGAGGAGGAGGAGGAGGAGGAGGAGGAGGAGGAGGAGGGAGGAGGAGGGAGGAGGAGGAGGGAGGAGGAGGAGGAGGAGGAGGAGGAGGAGGAGGATGAGGAGGAGGAGGAGGAGGAGGAGGAGGAGGAGGGGGCTGTGGCTTCGGAGACGCACGCTTCTCGTAGCCCACACGGGTTGTGGCCTCGACCGCGCGAACCTGTTGCAATTTCAAAGGATTGTGGCTTGGGGAGCGCGAGCACCGCATCATGTGCGAGGAGCTGTGGTTTGGGGAGTGCCAGCATGAATGGCCATCCGCAGGGGGGTTGTGGTTTCGGAGCGCAAGCTTAGCACACGTTGCTTTGGTAGGGATCGTGGCCTCAGGGGGCGGAACATATTGTAATGTATCTCGGAAGTTGGCTTGGGGAGCGCGAGCCTGGCGTAATATACGAGGGATTGTGGCCTCGGGGGGCACTAGTCTGGTGTGATGGTTTGTGGCGTCGTGGGCGCGAATCAGTCATAGTTCGATGCCCGCCAGCCCACTCGGAACCTGCCCACGAGAGTTGACGGTAAAAAGGGACGAAGAAACACACGTATCGAAGCAAAGCGGGCGACCAGGGTGAGCAGAGAGATCTCCGGGAGCAAGGGAGTGGCTTTGCAGGGCCTCTTCGGGCTATCCCTGGGGTCGGCGTGGGGACGAGGGAAAGGGGAAGCGGAGCAGGAGGAGGAGGACGACGACGACCACGACGACGAGGAAGAGGAGGGAAAAGGAAAATAAGCATGTGACGATGAGGGCACGGAGGACGAGGACGAGGACGAGGAGGACAACGAGAACGAGGACAGGGCCCTCAAACTGGCCTTTCTGGAGCTCTCTTGGGACTCTTTTAGGGGGATCTGTGGGTCTTGGGCCTCTTTCGGGGGGTTTGGGGGCCCTCTTGGAGCCCTCTTGGCGGTCCCTTGGGGCCGTCTGGGGGGGGCCTCTTGGGCCCCTCTTGGGCCTCTCTTGGGCCATCTGGGGGCCATCTAGAGGCCTCAAGAGCGCATCGCAGGCAAAACGGCGAGACGGCATAACTCATTGACTGTCCTTAGCTTTTGAATGGATTTTGTTGGCTTCTTGGGGGGTCCTGAGGGGGCTGCGAGAGCATTTGGAACCGTCTTGTGGCCCTCGTCGGGCCTCTTGAATGTATGTCGGAAGCTATCTTGAGCCATCGTCGGCCAATTATCTGAAACCATCTTGGAGGCCATCTTGGAGCGTCGGAGGCCCTCTTGGAGCCATATTGGGCCATCCAAGGCGCCCTGACACTCCGCGGCACCCCCCAAACATCCTCAGGGAGCGGGGGGGAGGTCAACCTCCCAGACTCGCTGGACCATCTTGGCCCAAAGGGCTGGTGGGACTTACAAGGTGTTGCAGCTTGGGGAGGGTGGATCTGGCGTAATGGACTAAGGATTGGTGCATGGGAGCGCGAATCCAGGGCAACTTGCAAGCGATTGTTGCCCTGTGGACGAGAACCTGGGATTATTTATGATGGGCTGAGGCTTGGGGAGCACAAGTATGTTGTATCTTGCATATCTTAGGGCACTCCAAGGAAATCCTGATAACCCCATTCTGACGTGGTTAGCGGGCCTTTTCAGCCCCCCTCCTCGCTCGGACTTCAATCACTACAGCAATGAAATTATAGATGGAATCTGTTTATTCTATTTTGTGAACTCGAACGGGCGCAGTGATCAGTACAGCCTAGCCCCCGCAGCCTGTTGCCCCCCAAGGATGCCGGCGGACATGTTTGTCCAGCTTGATATTAGTCTGGAGGCGCCCAACCGCGCACCCCCCAGATCACTCACAGAGACCTCCTATAGGGAGGGGCCTGGAGATACGGACTCCATATCCCCACGCCCTCTACCACAGCCTTTTTTGGACCGGGCATGCCTGCCTAAGCCTGCCTGAGCGTGGTTCCCGCGGCGCCCTTCCGGTTTCAGGACTCCCCTCCGCTGCGGCGGTGGCCCTAGCCCGGCCTTCATAGCTGACGGATTTTGGTGGAATCACATCACCATGTCGGGAACCACGGCTGATGTCGCTTACCAAGGGGGCCACATGCAAACCCTACCCCTGCCCCCACGGTTTCTGAGGGGGAGGGTGGGGTTCACTTCGTTCGGGAGCTCCCGAGGGAAGTGAACCCCACCCTCCCCCCCAGAAATCGTGGGGTGTAGGGGTAGGGTTCGCATGTGGTCCCATATTACCGTGACCCGCGCAGTTGCGCCCGGCAGGAGGACACGGCCGACGCTGGGCCCCGCCCCGGCGCCCGGCCAGGTGCGATGCCGCTATCAAAGTTGCCCTCGCACGCAGCGTTCAACCTGCGGCAGTTCAGCATGGGCCGGCAGAGGCCAGAACGAGCCGCCTGCACACCCTCGGGTGTTGCTAGAGTTGGTCCTGGCCCAAGGAGCCCCCAGCTTGTCGCGCCCTTTTGGTGCCCCACTGGGCCCTCTGGGCCTCGAGGTGGAACTCTTGGGGACACCTTGGACCAGCGACACCTCTGGCAACGCCCGACACCTGCACCGATCCTGGCTGGACCGATCTTGGGGAGGAGGAGGAGGAGGAGGAGGAGGAGGAGGAGGAGGAGGAGGAGGAGGAGGAGGGAGGAGGAGGAGGAGGAGGAGGAGGAGGAGGAGGAGGAGGAGGAGGAGGAGGAGGAGAGGAGGAGGAGGAGGAGGAGGAGGAGGAGGAGGAGGAGGAGGAGAGGAGGAGGAGGAGGAGGAGGAGGAGGAGGAGGAGGAGAGGAGGAGAGGAGGGAGGAGGAGGAGGAGGAGTCGGAGGAGGAGGAGGAGGAGGAGGAGGAGGAGGAGGAGGAGGAGGAGGAGGAGAAGGAGAAGAGAAGGAGGAGGAGGAGGAGGAGGAGGAGGAGGAGGAGGAGGAGGAGGAGGAGGAGGAGGAGGAGGAGGAGGAGGAGGAGGAGGGGGAGGAGGAGGAGGAGGAGGAGGAGGAGGAGGAGGAGGAGGAGGAGGAGGAGGAGGAGGAGGAGGAGGAGGGAGGAGGAGGAGGAGGAAGGAGGAGGAGGAGGAGGAGGAGGAGGAGGAGAGGAGGAGGAGGAGGGGAGGAGGAGGAGGCGCCGAGGACCGCGCACCGATCCCCCTGGGCCCGGCATGGTCCTGGCCAGGGCCGGTGCAGGCGTGCAGCCCGCGCCCTGCCGCAGAGGCTGGGCATGCAGCGCGCCCTGAGCCAGCCGCTCTGTTCCAGCTCCTCCGTGGGCACGCTGAAGGAGCGCGAGCGTCAGAGGCGCCAGGCGGCACACCTCGAGGCCCGGACGAGGAGACGAAACAGGTGAAAGAAGATTGTCATATATATATATATATATATCATATTATATATATATGATATATATAATGGTATATATATATATATACAAATATGAGCATGAAACCTCGGAGGTCCGCGCGGCTTTCTCGGATCGGCGCTGGACACCCTGGCGCGCGCAGCGCGCCAGGGGCGGCGCCGGAGGCGCCGCCAGGGGGGTCCAGCGCGGATCCGAGGAATCCGCGCGGAGAGTCAAACAGTGGCGAAGCGTCCTGGCTCGCCTATAGGCCCACCAGAGATTGCCCTCAGAACCTTTTGTGGTCTGCTCGAACTGTTCTTACAACATTTCGGGCTGAGACTGTCTTGTTTTAACGCATCATGCCTATGCTATAAGAACATTGTTTTGTTATTAGCTCATCTTTGTTTGGGTTCTAAGCTGACTTCGTGGTAGGCCTACAGGACGGTCGGTCCCTGCTCAAAACAGGCGCAGGCGTTAAACTCTGGGAGGTCCGCGCTGAGTCCTTGGGTCGGCGCTGGGGCCCCCTCGGCGCCTCTGGCGCCGCACACGGCGAGCATTCACGAATGCGTCGGCGGCCCTCAGCTCGATTTGAGAGCAGGATTCTGTATAGACATATAAGTGATCGTTCTTGTAATACTCCCAGGGGTAGCGCGTGTTCCCCCCCCCCACAGACCCTCCCCTGCAACGGTAGCGCGCGCAAGCGGGGCACAAGCGTGAATCGTTGCAGCTTCCAAAAGACAGTGTAAGGAGTACACGTGCGCTCCTGCGCACGCAGGTATCGACGTGCACGCAGGGCCACTGCACTGCGGTGTACACGGGCGCTGTGGTGCACGCAGGCACTGTGGCGTACACGTACGCTGCGGTGCACATGGCTACCGTTTTGTGCACAGGCGTTGCGGTGCACGCAGCTGCTGTGGTGTAGACAGGCGTTGTGGTGTACGCAGCGTACGCAAGCGTTGCGGTGCAGCGGAATGAGATCAGAGGAGGAGAGGCACGACGATGAGGAGAAGGAGGCGGAGGGCGGAGGGGGAACAGGAGGTGGGAAAGGGGGAGGGAACCAGAGAATAGCATATTCGCAGCCTGGTGGCCCCACTGCGGGGGGGGGGTGCTGCGGGCTCTCGTTGTCGTCCGTTGTTTCTTCTGGCCGCAGAGAGTTCGCTGGCGCAGACAAGGCGCGGCGACGGCCCCAGCACGGTCGTTCCAGGTTGCGACGCGCCTGGATAGAAATCATGATTCAATCTTGGGCCGAGAGCTTCCAGTTGTGCAGACCGTTCCAGACTGAACGATCCACGCGGTGATAGAAGCCAACTTCCGAGGCGTCACGGCACGGACCTACCGTACAGCCGACGCCCCACCTCCGCCAACCTTCCCCCCCACTTCCCGCCTTTCTGTTACTTCCTCTCCCGCGTGCTCCTATCTCCCCCCCCGCCTCTCGACACCTCTTCCCGAAGGATTGCAAAAAAACGCTTGGACGAAGGATTGCAAAAAACCTTGGTTGTTTTTGCAATCCTGTTTTTTTTTTGGCAATCCTTTTTTGCAATATTTCTGTTACTTCCTCTCCCACGTGCTCCTATCTCCCCCCCCGCCTCTCGACACCTCTTCCCACGTCCCCCCGAGTTTTCCCACCTCCTCCCACGCCCTCCCGAGTCCTGCCACCCTTCACATCCTCCCACCTCCTCCCACCTCCCCCCTCCAGAGTCCACTCGAGCCCTCCTACCTCATTCGTCGTCCTCCCGAGTCTTCCTGCCTCATCCTGTTTTCTCCCACCTCCTTCCACCTCTCCCCACCCCCTCCGCTTCCTCCCATCCTCCCCCTTCATCCCACCCCCTCCCACGTCCTCCCGGATCCTCCCACCCCTTCCCACGCCAGTGCTTCTGCTTCCCTCATCTCAGGGTCTTGCCCCTCCTCCTTTGTCTGTCCCCTCCTCGCTCCTCTCCTCCACGTTCCCGCTGGCACGTTTGGCGTTGTGGTGTACACACAAGCGTTGTGGTGCACGGAGGCTTTGTGGTGTGCACAGGCGCTATGGTACATATGGTGGCTGTGGTGTACCCAGGGTTGCAGTGGTGTGCACAGATGCTGTGGTGTACACAAGCATCCTGGTGCAACAGGCACCGCGGTGTACACAGGCGCTGTTGCGCACGCGGCTGCTGTGCGCATAGGCACTGTGGTGTACACAGGCGATGTGATGCTGTGGTGCGCGCGGCAGCTGTAGTGAACGGAGGCACGGCGTTGTGTTGCACGCTGGCGCCTGGCATTCTCGTGTACACAGGAACTGGCACGCAGGCGTTGGGCATTGGGCATTGTGCACTGTCGTGTGCACAGGGTCAGTGGTGCACACAGGCGACTGACGTGCTGGTCGCTCGGACTCACTCTGGCGGGTGCACGTCGCGGCCGCCGCTACCGTCCGTTACCTCGCCGCCCGCGCCCCTCCCAGGGTAACACGCGTTACCCCTCAATGCGGAGGGCCGTGCGGAGGTCCGTTACCATCAACGATCTCTAAACGTTCGGAGGTCCGTGCGGATATCTTGGGCCGGGGCTGGTGGGCGGACCCTCCCTGGCGCGCGGAGCGCGCCAGTGGTGGCGCTTGAGGCGTCGCCAGGGGGCCTCCAGCGCCGATCCAAGAGACCCGCGCGAGCCTCCGAAAGTCTGTGCTCACGTACTCCAGATTTCGTGATAAAAGGGAGGGGATCTGATTTCGGGGGGGGTCTCTTCAAGGCTATCTTGGAGGGCCTGGGGGGGTCTGGGGACGATGTTTTGGAGGGTTCGCCCACGAGGGGGGTCTGAAATGGCTTGTCTTGGAGGCTCCAGACCCCCTCCCTTTTATTACGAAATCTGGAGTAGCTGCGCATTCTCTGCAGAGGCCTGGCGCCAGCGCGAGGAGGACGAGCGGGGCCTCGAGGAGGCGGCGCGCCAGGAGGCGCAGAGGGCCGCGGACCGCGAGCGCCAGCGCCTGCAGAGCGCGCGGAGGGAGCTCACCACCCACCAAACCACCCCAACCCAACCCGAAGGCTCAGATTTACCCTCGATTTCCAGGGGGGGGGTCGTGAAACGTCGAAAAAACACGTGTGGAACCCTTACCCCCCCCAACCCGAAATTCGGGTCTTCGGGTTGGGTTGGGGTGGTCTGGTAGGTAGTCAGGAGCTGGAGGAGCAGGCCAGGCACAAGGCCTTCACGGCCGCCATGCGCCGCAAGGAGGAGCGCGAGGAGACGGGGGGGGGTCCGGAGGGCGCCGGCGCCTGCAGCAGGGGTCGGGGCAACCCCTGCGGAAGTGGGGGGGGGGCCTCCGCAGCTCGGGAAGGGAAGAGAGGCACAGGCACAAGGGAAGCAAGGGAGGAGGAAGCTCCCCGACCCCCCATCACCTGGCCTTCCCCCTGGAGATCAGCTCTTCCTGGATGGAGTCGTTGTCCGGCATCCGTGTCACAGCAGCTATCTTGGATCGTTGGTCACAGAGTTCTCCCATTCCGCGCATGGAGGGCGCCTAAACACGGCCCCGAACGGATCAGGTCTATCCAGGGTCATTCGGATCTGGCGGTCCGAGAGCGGGCTGTGGACACGGGGTTCGCAGAATCAGCTGAGTGCAATGGGACTCAGCTCCTCCCCCCCGCCTTCCCTCGACGCACAATCGCGCCCCGCGCCGCGAGGCGCCGGGACAGCCATCCACTTGAGGCTGTCGTGGCCCCAGGAGCCAGGATACTGCATACGAGCACTTCGCCAGACCACGATTTGCTTCCATATCCAGTGTGTCTTGGACTTCTTTCACCAGGGGCGCCAAAAGGTCAAGGCGCAGTGGACATGAAACAACATATGGCCTCTAGGGGCTAAATTTCTATCCATATCCACTGCGCCTCGGGTTTGTTGAGACGAGAATCCGATACTCCTAGACGCAATGGCTATGCGTACAAATCTTGCCCACGCGACCTAGCGGGAGAAACCGAAGAACGGAGAACGCCTCGGCCCACGTCTCAAGCGTTCTCCGGTGTGCCAGCGCCTTGGTCCGTCAGCATCCCCGCCAGCGGGGCCCCGAAGCTTGCTCGCGACATCCCGCGCCTCCTTTTGGATGCATATGGTCGTCTCCTCGCATACCTCGAGGGGCGCCCGGAGACCCGGCAGCACGTGGCTGCCTCGCCAAGCCTCCTCTGCGGGTGCTGCCCCGGGAGCCCAGGTGGCCCCAGCTTCTCCAGGCAGGCCCAGGCAGTCTCTCCACGAGCGCCCCCTCCATGACGAGGCCCAGAGGCCCCGAGGGCTCCAAGATGATGCGACAAGCCGGGAACGCTCTGGGCCAGAAGCACACGTCCAGACCCGCGCCGAGCCAGTCGGCTTGAGGCAACCTCCCCAGAGATCCAACGCATTGAGCAAAAACACCACGAGGGTTTTTCGTTGTTTTTGTCCTCTAGGGGCCCTCACCGGGCCTCGGGACCGTCAAAACACGACTCAGGATGAAAACCGCTCCTGGGGAATGGGTCGAGACTTCCGGGGACCCCGCATTGAACAAATCACGACATCGGATCTCTGGGTCTGCGCGCGTGCGAGCCAGCCGGCTTGACCCGTTGGCCCAAGCCATCCTGCGTGCGCGCGCGCCCCCTCTGCCAGCCAGGAGGGCCCTCTCGGCTCTGCGATGAGCCTCCGCTGGTGCAGGGCGAGCTGCGGGGAGTGCGGCCTTCCCGTCTGGACCGAGGGCCCCAGGGCCACCCTGGCGGCCGCGGCGGCGCCCCCCCCCGCCAGGCTCCCGGCCTGGCCGGCGCCGCCCCCGCCGCCTCCGAAGCGGTCCCGCCCGGGCCAGGCCGGCCCCGCGGGCCAGCGCGCCCGGCCCCAGGGAGCCGCCGCGCGGGCGACGTGCCGCAGGTGCCGGCTGGGGCTCGCTCCGCCCGAGCCCTGGGGCCTCCCGCTCTCGCGGCTCGAGGTGCACAGCCTGCAGTCCAGGGAGCTGACGCCCGAGGACTACGAGATGCTGCTGCGCCTGGACGAGGCCGTGGAGCCGAGGGGGGAGCCGACGCTCGACGCTGCGCAGTGCGACGCCTGCCTGGTGCCCGTCGCCCCGGCGGCCAGCGGGCCCGCGGGGGGAGAGCCGCGACCCTGCAGCGAGGGCTCCTGTGCCATCTGCCTCGACGAGCTCGGGGGCGACGAGGTCTGCCGCCTGGCCCGCTGCGGCCACGCGTTCCACGGGCCGTGCATCCGCCAGTGGCTCACCAGCAACCGGGGCACGTGCCCCCTGGACGGCCGGAGCGTGCTCGGGGAGCCCGCCCCGGCGGCCCCCGGCCCCGCGCGGGAGGGCGCTGCCGAGCCGTCGCCGCAGGGGCACAGCGCGGGCGCCGCCGCCGCCTGGCGCCGGAGGCCGTCCGTGGGCACCTGGCTCCACGTCGAGGGCTGCTCTCGGCTGGCAGGGTCGCCGCGGTGGTGAGCGCCGCCCGAACCGCTCGGGGGCGGAAAAGAGGGGGGTGATGACTAGGGGGGGGTGGATATCATGGCGTGGGCCATGAAATTTCCCCAGATTTCATGGCGCCTCTTCTTATTTCATTACGTCCCTGGGCACCCCCGCTGGGCCGCGCACATGCCGCCGGTCATGATGTGCACCCCCCCCTCTTGGACCCCCCCCTCTTGGCCGCTCCCGAGCCGCCGCCCTGCACCTGCGGCCAGCCGTGGGCACGTGGCTCCGCGTCCGGGCCTGCTCACGAGGGCGGGGTCGCCCCGGGCGGTGGGCGCCGCTGCATCGGGGGGCGCTGCGGCCGCGCCGGAGGCTTTTTCTTTCTTGCACGTCTCCAGCTGCCTCCAGCAGTTCCGCCACCGTGCCAGCGCAGCGCTCTCGGTGGCGGCTGCTCGAGAGGGCCGGAGGGCTTGCTGGGGCCCTCTTGGGGCAGAAGGCTCGGGCTCTTGGTTCGTGTTTCCCCCCCCCTCTGGGATCCCTCTTGGGGCGTTCGTGGGGCCCTCTTGTTGAGCCGTCTTGGAAACCTCTTGGGCCGTCTTGGAGCCCTCCTGGGCCGCCTTGGAGCTCTCACGAGGGCCTCTCGAACCGTCTCGGCGGGAGTCTTGGGGGCCTCTTCAGCCGTCTTGGAGCGTCGGAAGCTTGAAAAGGCGAGAGCCGACCAGACATTGAAAACGCTAAGGAGCATCAACTGTTTCTTTGTCCTCGGGGCCGTCTTGGGCTCTCGGGGGCCTCTTGGGAGCCTACGTTGGTCCTCTTGGGGCTTCCAGAGCCCTCTTGGGGCAGAAGGCTCGAATTGTCGCTTCGTTTTTACCCTCTTGGGCCCTTCTCCAGGCCGTCTTGCGGCCCTCTTGGGCATTCTTGGGCGCCTCTGGGGCCGTATCGGAGCCCTCTGGGAGCGTCTTCGGGCCATCTTCAGGGCCGTCTTGGGGCAGCTTGGGACGTCCGAAGCTTGAAAAGGCGAGGATCAGAAGACATTGAGAAACAATTGGGAATCAATGATTTGTGTCCCCGTAGGGCGTAGGGGCCCTCTTTGTAAGGCTCATGGGGCTCCCTTGGGACGCCTGGACGGCCTCGTGGGCGGTCATGATTGCGTCATATATATATATATATACACGTATATATTCACACACATATATATATAGAAATAAGTAAATTAAACAAACGCCCCCTGGGCGTTTTTGTTGTTGCTGCTGTTGGTGCCTTTAGCATTAGTGATTTAACTATTGATCTTATCAGTCCGACTCTTATGGTTACCCTTTTTATGACCTCTGCCACCATCAGCCTCACCATCATCATTACAATTGTCACTATCATTTGTTATTGTCATCGTTATTCCAATTAGTGTTGTTATTCGTATGTGTATGTTTCGCCTCATCAGAATGTAGACTTAGCATCATTATCATCAATTGTTGTTTTGGTTTACACCGTTCGGCAGTTTGGGCTCTTGACGAGCTAAAAAGGCAAAACAAGCGCGACGGTGTTTTCGCATGTTTTGGCTCCGTTGTTTTAGCGTGCTTGGGCCCATCGCTGTGGATAATCGTGATTGTCGTTGTTTTGTGCTTTCTGGTCGAAAGTTGTTCCTTGTCTTCCCTGTTGTCTTTGCTTCCGCGTCTTCGTTTCTGCCACCGTTTTCTCTCTCAGAGCTAAAAACGCCAAGCAAAAGGCCCCAACACCAGTCAAACACCGGCCTGGAACAGGCCTGGAGGCCCGATGGCCCCAGGAGGGGTCATCTGCCATCGGGCCCGCCAGACTGCACGCCACGAGAAGGACTGCACGCCAAGAAAAGGAACTACCGACGTCGTCGACGGCAATGGTAACAGTGCAGCCAACTGATCTGAACACGCTCGCTGAAACAAGCGTAGCTGAAAAGGCAAAGCATGAATAGTTTGTTGGGCGTTTTTAGTTTTCTTGTTGGGAATTTGAATGAACAAACTGATTTGCAACATTCCAAACGTGGAAAGGCAAAAACGTCCTGGGCATAGCTAAGAAGAACCAAGCAGTCATGAAGCAAGTTTAGGCCGTTTTGAAGCCAACGTGGCCCGCTTTGGAGCGATATGGGGCAGTCTTAGGGGCGTCTGGGCCTGGGGAACGTGAATTTGTTGTACTTTGCGAGGGAATGTGGCCTCGGGAAGAGGTGGTGGTGCACGCAGCTGGTTGCGTCGAGGGGGGGGGGCTTAAGAGAATACCAGGAACCCAGCCAGACAGACCTTGGCGTTCTTCCACGTCCCGACGTGCGCAAAGCACGGTGGCGGGTTTCTGCGCGGGCCAGGTCTCCACTAGCTGAAGGAGGGGGGCTTGGGCGTGGGAAAGTCGGAACTGACATGGATGGTAGGCGGGCGATCTACAACAGATAGCCACGCACCTGTACAGGAGTTGGCCGACGGCATCGCGCGAGCGCGTGCCCGGGGCCCGCAGACGTCGCCTTCTGCGTCCGAGACGGAGACCGGCCGGCTCATGCAGACAAGCTTTGGCCAGGCTCCGAGGCCGACGCAGGCTTCATTCTCCCCCCCCCCCCGTCCCCTCCTTCCGTTAAGCTCAGTGGATCCCTTCGCCTTGCGTCTGCCGCGACCTCCCGTCACGTTGTCCTGGGTGACTCTTGTACAGCAGGGCCTCCGCACCGCCGCGCCGACGCTGACCGAGTCGGGGCGAGCAAAGTCAAAAGCAGGCAAACCCAAGAATCCCAAAAGCCAGGCTTGCACGTAGGATTAAGTCGGGCTCGTCCCTTCACAGGGGGAATCTTCGAAAAACGGGAAAATAATCCTGGGACAATTGTTTGCTGATTTTTGTTTTTTTCTTTGTTGAAATATTGTTTGACTTCTTTTTGTTTTTCGCCAGAATCCCCCCGTAGGGGGACACGCGCGAGCAAAAACCAAAGCAAGCGAACCCAAAAAACATCCCCGAGCCGAGCTTGCCCCCAGGAGTTCTCACTGACGTGCCTCCTCAGGAGCCCAGCCCGGGCGTCGGTCCGGCCAGCTCGTCGCCGCCCGCCGCCGCCCGTCCCCGCCGCCCGCTTGGGCCCCGGGTGTCGGTCTGGTCGGCTCGTCGCCGCCCGGCGCCGCCGCCCGCTTGCGCTGCTTGGCAGTCTGTTGCGTTCTTTTGCGCGCACCACGTGTGTTGCACTGTGGGCCCATATTCCACCACCGCTACCACATGTAGGAGAGGGAGGAGGAGGAGGAGGAGGAGGAGGAGGAGGAGGAGGAGGAGGAGAGGAGGAGGAGGAGGAGGAAGGGGAGGAGGAAGGATGGAAGGAGAGGAGGAGGAGGAGGAGGAGGAGGAGGAGGAGGAGGAGGAGAGGAGGAGGAGGAGGAGGAGGAGGAGGAGGAGGAGGAGGAGGGGAGGAGGAGGAGGAGGAGGAGGAGGAGGAGGAGGAGGAGGAGGAGGAGGAGGAGGAGGAGGAGGAGGAGGAGGAGGAGGAGGAGGAGGAGGAGGAGGAGGAGGAGGAGGAGGAGGCGGAGGAGGAGGAGGGAGGAAGGAGGAGGAGGAGGAGGAGGGGAGGAGGAGGAGGAGGAGGAGGGGGAGGAGGAGGAGGAGGAGGAGGAGGAGGAAGGGAGGAGGAGGAGGAAGAGGAGGAGGAGGGATGGAGGAGAAGGAGGAGGAGGAGGAGGAGGAGGAGGAGGAGGAGGACCTCCTCATCCTCCCTTCTCCTCCGTTCTACATATGGTAGCGGTGGTGGAAGATTTGCCCAACAATGCGCCACATGGATTGCACCTCCTAGATTGAACCACATCGACTGCACCACCCAGGCTGCACCGCATAGGCTGTAAGATCTCCTTGTTTTTGGCCCACGCTGGCCAACGTATTGCAAGACGCGTCTCAATGCGACCGGTAAGATTGGATATCGATTCCGGCTGGTCCGGTCCCAGTATATTTACGATCTTTAGAACGTCCGATGTGGCCCGACGTTTGCATGGCGTTGTTACGCATGTTTGCGCAGCAGACCGAACTCGATGTCTATTCCGTGCTGGTGCAGCCCAATGCGACGCACATTCCCACTCGATCCGATCTCCGGATTCGAGCTTGATTGATCTTGCTTCGAGCCAGGAACATGTTTGCCTTGCCCTCACGCTTTCTCTGTTAACCCCCCCTTTGCGTCCACAGCTGGCTTCGGCCAGCCTCGTTCAGAGCGGAGGTGTCGCCGTTTTGTTTGACTCGCCTCTCTCGTCGTCTTCGGCGTCGTCTTCGCTTCCCTCTTGTTCCGCTGGAGCTCCAGTCGCATCCGCCTCAGACGGGGCGGCTCGCCCGCCCTGCTGCATTACAGGGCCGTCCTTCTTCGCCTCGCCTCGCACACTTCGCGCCGACCGGAGGCGCCAGAGAAGTCAGCTACGCAGGCTGACGTAGCAACCTGGAGGAACAAGCAACTGCATAAACATGAATCTCCAAGGAACCAGACGGATTTCTCGGATCGGCGCTGGTCCCCCTCCTTGGCGCTCGAAGCGCGCCAGAGGCAGCGCCGCAGGCGCCGCCAGGAGAGGTCCGGCGCAATTCCAAGAAAGCCGCGTGGCCTCCGACAGTTTATGTTTATCTCGTGTTTGGTTTCTCTATAGCCCGGCTTTGCCTTCGACAGTTGCATTCTGCTACGCCGAGTGTTCTCTGTCCGTTCCGCGGCTGCTTCCTCCTCACGTATTGCCCTTCTTCGGCTTCCGCCGTACTTCTTTACAGACGCGTCCCGTTGCTAGCCCGACCGCGCGATGGATCCAGCTCGAAACAGACCGAGCTTGGTTCCTCCCCAGCCGCACCCCTTTGCTAGCCCCACCTTTCCCGCGAGGAGCAGGAGCGCCAGGCTCGCGAGCTCGAGAGGCAGACGCGGGAGGCCCTCGAGCAGCAGAGGCTCCGGCAAGAGGAAGAGGAGAGGCAGCGGAGGGCGCCCAAGGTCTGCGAAGGAGAGGAGGAGGAGGAGGGGGAGGAGGAGGAGGCGGAGGAGGAGGAGGCGGCGGAGGAGGAGGAGGAGCAAGGAGGAAGAGAAGAGAGGCGGAGGGGAAGATGAGACATGGGGATGAGAAAGGAGGAGGCGGAGGACGAGGAGAAGGCGGAGGAGAGGGAGGAGAACCGAGGATGAACAGAGATGGTGGGGGTGAGGCAGCGTGAATGAAGAAGAAGAAGGAGGAGGAGGAGGAGGAGGAGGAGGAGGAGGAGAAGGACCAGTGTACACCCAAGACTCGCCAAATATGTTGAAATACACCAAGATCCCTACTCATGGGCCCCATACAAGGGGTCATTTCTACTGAGGGAGTCGCCCCGTTTGGGGACAACCGTGTGAACATCTTGAAGCGCACCAAAACACCATTCCCAGGGCTTCAACGCCACGAGTTAGCCTGATTCTTACGCCTTGGCGATCCTGAGTCGTGCCTGGGACTCCAACAAGGTGAATCACCGCAAGTGTTGCGCCCTTACAATCCTGCATCGCCCCGAAGCACCATTCACCATTTTCAGTAAGTTAGCCATGATAACCAATGAAACGTTTGTGCACATTTAAGCCGGATGCGCGCTGTGCTAAGACAAGAGCCACATTTTGAAAAGGAGCCGCCCTGAATCCATGGAGTTTTTGCAAATGTTTAGATCGAATTCGCGCGGCGCGAAGGCGAGAGCCACAATTTGAAAACGAGCCGCCCACAATCCGTGAAACCAAGTGTGCGCGGCGCTGAGGCGAGAGCCACATTTTGAAAAGAAACCGCTATTCATTCGTAAAGAACTTGCACATGCTTGGAACGAACGTGCGCAGCGCTAGGGCGAAAGCCACATTTTGACAACGACCAGGCCCCAATCCCTGAAACTATTGCAAATGTTTACGACGAATGTGCGCGGTGGTAGGGCGATAGCCACTTTTTGAAAGAAAACGCCCTCAATCCGTGCAGTTCTCGTACATGTTTAAAACGAGTGTGCGCGGCGCTGGGGCGAGAGCCACATTTTGAAAACGATCCGGCCTCAATCCGTGTATGTCATGCACGTGTTTACAACAAATGTGTACGGCGCTTAGCTGAAGCCACATTTTGAAGACCAACCGGCCTCAATCTGAACAGCTCTTCCACATGTTTAGAAGGAATGTTCGCGCTGCTAAAGCGAGAGCTACATTTTGAATCCGACCCGCCCTCAATCCGTGAAGCCCCTTGCTTTGGTTTGAGATCGCGAGAGCCACATTTCGAAAACCGCCCGTCCTCCATCTGTGAAGCTGTTATTGAATTCAAGCATCAGGGTCATTAGTGATGCGGAAGTATCAAGCGAATCGCCCAGCCCGCCCTTTCGGCCAGTCTCGGGGTGCGACAGGAAGGATCCATGTAGAAGGAAAGGGAATGGAGGAGGAGCACGGAGAGGAGGAGAAGGAGGAGGAGGAAGAAATGGGAGTGGGAGTGGAGGGGGTCAGGTCGTCTGGACGGGTTCGAACAGCTTTGGAGCGTTATGGGCGACTCTAGGGCGCTTCAGGGGCTCATCCCTGTCGCCCCCCTTGCTCCTGGAGGAGGAGGAGACTACGGTCAGGAACTTTGGCTCAGCGTTCTGCTCCGCTGGCTCTGTCCCGCCACGCTTCGGCGCGACACGCTATTCACGGCACGGTCCCCGGGCGTCAACGTCCCGAGATTTTCCCAGCCTCCCGCCCCGCGGAGCTGATCGACACGCGATCCGCTTGCAAGTGGCGTGTCGCCGGGGCCGCCGCCGCGACACGCTAAGCAAAAGTTCCTGAGAGTAGCTCTGACGATTTCCCCCCATGCTGGAAGCCGAGCTGCGAGAGCACGGCATGCGTTGTGCAGCCCGAGATGCTGTGCAGAAGCACGCCATACGCAAGCGCGACAAGCACAACGTGCGCAGTCACCGCAGGATGAGAAGACAGAGGAGGGGAGGGGCCCTCAGTCTTCCCCGTAGTGTTGTCGTGTCCTTCTCCTTCCCCTCCTCCAGGTCGATCTTATATTTAGGTTCCTGTTCCTCCCACTCCCTCCGCGAGGGCCGCTGGAGGGGCCTCGATGGCATCTGGAGCCAATCCTGACATCGTCACCATCCTGAGCCCTGCTGAGTGTCAGGGGAAGAAAAATAGGAGGAGGAGTTCCTTCGGACATGGGGATTGGGAGGAGGAGGAGAGGGGGAAGGAGGATGAGGAGGAGAGGGAGGCGGAACACGGAGGAGGAGGAGCAGGAGGAGGAGGAGGAGGAGGAGGAAAGACGAGAAAGGCGGGAGAAACGATGATGATGATGATGATGATGATGATGATGATGATGATGATGATGATGATGATGATGATGATGATGATGATGATGATGATGATGATGATGATGATGATGATGATGATGATGATGATGATGATGATGATGATGATGATGATGATGATGATGATGATGACGACGACGACGACGACGATGATGATGATGATGATGATGATGATGATGATGATGATGATGAGGAGGAGGAGGAGGAGGAGGAGGAGGAGGATGCAATGATGACGATGATGACGATGACGATGATGATGCTAATTATGATGATGATGCTGATGATGATGTGACGAGGATGAGGAGGTGGAGGAGGGGGAGGACGAGTCGCGTGCCCAAACGATGCGAGCGGCAGCCAGCGCGTTGCCCCGCCCGCAGGAGGGCGCCCGCTTGCCCGAGCCAGAACAGCGACCTGCACACTTAACCCCCATCCACTGCGTCCATTATTAGTTGCCCATGTCTTTCAGGTGTCGGGACCACCGTTGCTTCCACAACGGCATCCACCACGGAGCTCTCGTGGCACTGACGCGAGCGACGACAGGCAGCAACTCGCACGCTCCTCGGGGTTGTAGCCGCACGAGGTCTTCTTGAAGCTCGCCACAGCGCGCAACAGCCACCGCGACATCCACCACGAGCTCCCGCAATGGCGGCAACATTGGGATCAACCGCAAGCTGGCCATCGAACACATCACCGCCATGCGGACCAACCCAGATACCCACCCCGAGCCGCACTCCAAGCGGGGGGCCAACAACGCGCCCAACCGAACCCACGACAGGCGCAGGTCTATCATGGTGGGGGGGTCACACATGGGCCGCGCAGTGGGCAGCCCAGGGCCCCGACACGTACTGGAACAAGGGGCCCGGCAAGAAAACGAAGAGCGCCAACGGCAATGGCAACGGCAGCTTCCCAAAGCCTTGCGGCGAGTCCGTCGTGGACGCCAACCTGCCGCTGAAGGGCAAGAAGCAAGAACAATGAGACCAATTGCAATAACAAGTAACCACCACCCCCAAGAGGAGGACACCTTGGCCAATAAGAACCAGAATGAATCCAACCATGTGCAAACTCTACGCCCCCAGAAGGTACGATCGGGAGGCCCCACCCAACGACCCAAAACTCAAAGAGGAGTGGAAGAAAACAAAGGCAGCTGAACAACCGCGAGCAGCAACCGCAAGCGTGATGGCCAGCGCCGCTGGCCTTGCCACTACAGGCGCAGGAGCACAGATCTTCAAAACGATGCTCATCATCAGCAGCATGCCATTCCACCAGCAGGCCATGGATATCGACCGCAATCAGCATATTACGAAGGACCGTTACGATCACACCAAAACGCAACAAAAAGAACTCGACAACTACCTGGTCGCACCGGGAACCAATATTCACGATCTCAACATTATGCATTGGGGCTTCTCTTCCGCACGGGATGATGCATGCAGTGAATTCATCGCGGCAGGCGATGAGGCGGAGGTCACGCAAAGAGGTGGTGCCCAGAGGGGGGCTCTAAAACCCTCACCAAAAGGGCAAACCAGAGCCGTGGAGACCGACGGCGGCCAAGACGTCGGATCGCCAATTTCTCGCCCCATACGTAAAGAATTTGCGTGGCGAAAGGCCCGACCATCTGCAGTTGTGAAAATCGTTTTCGATGGAGCCCCCTTATGGGGCTACGAAGCGTGTGGTGCATGTGCCGAGATGGGCGCGGTGAGCTCATGCGAACGCGTGTGAGGGGTGTTCCGACATGGGCGCGGTAGCGCCATGCGAGCTCAGACGATGCGGCCTTCGGAGGAGCTCCCTATGGGGTCACGAAGCGTGTGAGGGGTGTGCCAACATGGGCGCAGATGTGCCATCCGAACGCAGCCATTGGGGCCTTCCGTGGAGCCCCCATATGGTGCCACGAAACGCGTGGTGGGGTGGGTGTGCCGAAATGGGCGCACTCGTGCCGTCCGAATGCAGCCATTGGGGCCTTCCGTGGAGCCCCCATATGGTGCTACGAAACGCGTGGTGGGGTGGGTGCGCCGAAATGCAGTGGTGCCATCCGAATGCAGCCATTGGGGCCTTCGGTGGAGCTCCTTATGGGGTCACGAATCGTGTGAGAGGTGCGTCGGTATGGGTGCGGTTGTGCCATGCGCGGGCAGCCAGTGGGGCCCTCGGTGGAGCTCATTTTGGTGCCACGTAGCGGCGGCGCCGCGCGAGAGCAGCCGCTGGGCCCACGTGCAGCTCCCTGTCAGGCCGCGAAGCGTGTGAAGGGGCGTGCCGAAGGGGCGCGGTGGCGCCGTCCGAACGCAGCCGCTCGGGCCATGTGACGGGCCCCAGCACGGGGTCACGCAGCGCGCGGCGGGGAGTGCCGACGCGGGCGCGGCGGCGCCGTGCGAGCGCAGCCGCCAGGGCTTTCGTGGGAGCAATGGGGCCGCGAAGCGTGTGAGGGGCGCGCCGAACTGGGCGCGGCGGTGCCGCGCGAGCGCTGGCGCGGAGGGCAGAGGCACGGATGGGGGGAATGAGGATGCGGGAGGAAGGGGTCGGGAGAACGCGGGGGGCTGTTTCCTAAAAACGAGGACCCAACGCCGCAGGGTGGAAGGGGCGCTGACTGCGCCAGGCAGGCCAAGGACGACTTCGACAAAACCCTACCACAGCAGCGTGGAGGGCGAGAAGGAGAGAGAAATCCGCGACGGAACTGCCAGGGCCACAGCGAAACCGCCGCGCAGCCGAAGAGACGGCGCAAGTGGATCAAGCGGAGCAGCAGCGCGCGGCCGAACAGGCACGGCACGGGCAGGGCGAGCTGCAGGAGGAGCTGACGAATGCCGCGATGGCCGTCGGGAAGATGGCGGCCCACCACGAGCGCGCGCAGGCGGCGGCGGGCGCGCGCCAACGGGCGGGGGGGCAGCCCGAAGCCACCGCGCGGCACTACAGCCGCAGCAAGACGGGCGATCCTTCGAGACCAACGCGCCACCGACAACATGAGCTGCCCAGCAGAGACATTGTTGAGCGCGTCAACGATGACAAGAACGACCGACAGCAGCTAGAACTCACGGGCTAGCGAGCCAGAGCAATTCTTATGCATTGGACCTAGACGCGAGAAGCAGGACGACGCATTCCCGCCAGCGAGGACCAGGGCCAAGGACCTCAACGGTAGGTCCAGTTGCGCAACCTGTTCCGCAACGCCCGCCGACAACTGGATGTGGTTCCGACAACCTGCTTCGCAGCGCCGACATTGAGATGCAGGGCCAGGAGGAGCGCGCGGAGGCCGCCGCCCAGAGCGCCCATGCTGCCGTGCAACGACCGCGCGTGGAAGCGCATCGCGGAGGGCGGCTCCGAAAATCCCGCAGCGCAGCACATGCAAGGCTACGGGCACGTCGCGGGTTTCCACCCCAGCTGCGGCACGACGGATCGCACTGCCAAGCCCCAGGTTGTCAGCGAGTCGAATCGCCCACCGCCGGACATCGCGAAGCACAAGGGGGTGCAATACTTGCCGCGACCACTACTCCACGGTCCTGCCATCTTGCTACGGTGGGCGAAGACGCAAGGCATTCTTACCTCCGGCTCACATCACATGCTCACTACCACCGAGTCAAGCGCCGCGCTAACCAGCAGAGGCCCCAGCCACGCCACTGCCGACGCAGAGATTCAGCGCCACCTCGCGAGGCCACCCAGTCAAAGGCGGGCGAAGTGTCCTTGATTACCGACGGATGGGCCCCAAGCGCGGGGGGGTGACAGGGCCATGCCGCCATGCGCCAACAGACGGCCCCTGTCAAGACACCTCCGACACCCGCCCCGCCGAGTCGCGACGGGAGCTTCCCAGCCAGCTGCGCGGGCGCCTCGCCAACGGGCCAGGCCCCCTACAAGCCACCGCCAGCGCAGGAAGCTGCCGGACCACCAGCGCCGACAGGCACGGCCACGTTCTACGAGGGGACGCCCACGCCAGTTGAGGAGCCACGCGCTGGCACCATCCACCAGCGAGCTGCAGCGCGACGTCGTTGGGCGCCTGGCCAACATCATCAGCAGCGTCTGGCACGACCACGCCGCGCCACTTTTCAAGACACAAGCCCACGAGCTCATCAAGAAGAAGGCCAGCATGGAGACCAGCGACTCCGAGGCGACCTGCGACTGAAACGCCGACCATGCGCGAACCACCGCATGGAGTGCGACCAGGTGATGACCTACCTCTCCGGTTTTGCTGGGCACTCCCTGGGGGGGGGGCCTGCCAACCGACCGCCCCTTCCTTGTGGGCCTTGGGCATGCTGGACAAATAGAGAAGCCTGGTGCCTTTCGTGATCCACCAGCCCCTGCAGCATCACCCCGTGCCAAGTGGCCAGCGACCGCGTGGACCCGCCAATCCCGAACTGCGCCAGAAGTGAGCGGGGGGGAAATCCTCACCCACTTGAAGCCTGACATGACAGTGCGCTACAAGCCCATGGGCATGTGCGCTACAAGCCCACGGGCATGCCGCCGCCGTTCGCAACGGCAGCGTACCAGAAGGATATCGCCAACCATTTGATTGAAAAGATGAAAGACCTGATCAGCAGCCAGGACGCGGCACCGTTGGCAGACCCAAAGGCCCAGACAACCATACCAGGCCCACACGAGAAGAACGACACATTCGACCACGGACGGGCCCCACCTGACACCAACCCACCAGCAACCAATTCCATTGTCACCGCGCCCCACATGGGGGCGGACCACAACCGGCAAGAACCCCGCGGCTGAGACCCCCAGCCAGAGCAGCTACCATGCTGCCAGCAGCCGGCCATTCCATCAGAAGGATGCTCCTCCCGATGGGCATGAGAATGACCAACGAGCGCCTCCGCTTTATTCTACAAGCCCAACATGCCTTCCCGACGTCGCCTCTGGAAAGCATCGTTCCGCTGCGCACGCCGTCAATCCGCGCCATCGTCACCGACTGGAGCAAGACCGGCAGCGAGGAGGCCATCTGCGACACCAGCTACACCGTCGCTCGCCCCGACATCCAATCGGTCACGGACACCACCGAAGAGGGGCATTATCACGTTTACGACAACGTATATGAAGGCACACAAACACAAACCACAGCTGCAACTACAGGCATCGAGACCCACGCAAGCCTGCTGCGCACCCAGCCAGGTGACGACGAGGACGCTGCCGACAAAGCGGGGGGCCCACGCCTGGCCTGGCCTACACTGGCCTACCCCGCTTAGCCCATCAACCTGCTCTTCGAGAAGTCTACCCCCCCCCCCCCCCCGCTTTCTCGGAACAATGGCAGATGAGGCGCACGCCATCCTCATGCCAAGACGGGGCTTGCCGAAAAAGAGGCCCGTCTGTGCGCCGCCCTTCGCGCCCAGTTTCGCAAATTCTGTTCTTTCGAAAGCAGCAGATCGAGCTTGCCTACAACGAAGATGGACACCACCAGCTACTCTTCTCTCTTCTCCAAACTCGGCGTCATCTTTGCACCTCGCCGCCGTGCTCACTGTTTTCGCAGCAGCAGCAGCGGGGCCAAACGCAGCGGCAGCAGCTGCAGCTGGGCATCAACCGCAGTCTCCACCTCCGCCTTTCCGCGACGGAGCCCGCATCTCCGTTAGCTCACGCCGCGGCTTCGACGCCTACGCCCTACAACAAGCTATGCTACGCAGTGGGTCTACGGACAGGGCTCCACGGACCGCCGCGGCCTTCCCACCCGCGCATGCTACTCGCCCGTTGCGCCGCGAGAGCGCATGCCGCGCCCGACCAGTGGATGGAGCTCTCTCGTTCGCTTCCTTGGCGGGGGCCTTCATCGCCGGCTGCGAGCCGGGGCGTCGGACGTCGCGGCGCGAAGAGCCTCCACTCCGCGCGGTCTTGAGAGGGCCGCGGCCCTCGGCCCCCCCCGCCCTCGCAGTTCGCCCGCCTGGCTCAATCCTTCCCGCTCGCGCGGTTCGTGCGGCGGCGGAACGAGCGGGGGGGGCATGGGGGCGGGGCGGGGGGGGCCGGGCCGCAGGCTGCCACGGCAAAGGCCGTGGCGACCGCAGACAGCCGGCGCGCGCGCCGCGTCCAAATGCGCCGCGCGCAGTTTGCCTCAGCTCTACCTGCCCCTGCCTTCCCGCCGCTGACCTTCGACTTCGCAGTTTGCAGCGTCGCGCTCGCGCGGGTTTATTGGAGCGCCTCTACGGCGAGCTTCTACCACCGGCCATTTTCTCCACCCTGTAGCACGCAGCTGTCGTCAATAGCAGCCAGCGGCGGCGGCGCCCGACTGGGGCGGCGAATGCGGGACCGGGAAGGGAAGAACAGAACTGCCGGCTGCCGCGGCATGGGCAGCGGCCGCCGCAGCCAGCCAGCGCGCTCACGTCGTCTTCATACCAAGAGGCCCAGCTGGTCTGAACCCAGCACGTCTCGAACTTCCCGCCGCTGGCCCCAGGCCAAGCAACTTGCGGCCGCATGCGCGCGCGACTGTTTAACCTGCATTGAACAATTCAACGAGCTGTTTACCATCAGCCATAGCACGCAGCCTCCAACAACATCTCACTGGCGGCGCGGGGCGCGGATGCGCGGGCGGGGGCGGGGGGGGGGGCGGGGGCGGACAGACTGCGCGCCGCAAGCGAGGCCACCGCTTGGGCGGCTCAAACCTCACCGCGCCCAGTGCCCCCCCCCCCCCCCCCCCCCCTCGACCCACCTGCCTTTCCGTGGGGATGCCTTGGCCGCCTCGGTGGTCCATGGTCTCCTGGTTTGACGGGGGGCCAGCTAGGTGGGGGCCCCTGAGGGGCGGGGGGGGGCCGTTGAGCCGCTCGCCTCGGCGAGCGCGGCTTCCACCAGCCGCGGCCGCCGCCGCTGGATTGCGCGCCCCCCCCCCCGCGCGCGGCGGACCCCCCTCGCCTGACCCCGCAGTTCCCTCCTTGGGCACCCTGCGGCCACCTCGGCGGGCGCACGTGCCCTCGCGCCCGAACTCCGCCTGCTTCGATCCAGCACGATGTGCACGCGTCCATTCAGCCTACCTTGAACTCACAGCGGGCCGCTCCCGCCGCTGGCCGCCGCATCGCCACTTCCCCCCCCCCCTAACGAAATCGCGCCAATGGGTCACCCTTCGGTTGAAAAGGGGGGGAGGGACCGCCCCGCCCCCCCCCCACCCCCCCCCGTCAAAGGCTGGGGGAATGAGATTTTCGACCCCCCCCCCTCTTTGCGCCGACCAGGGGGCCAGGGGGGAGAGGGCCTCTTCTGCCAGGGGGGGTGGGGTCTGGCCTCGGGATAGTGAGTAGTGAGTAGTGCGTAGATAGTAGTGAGAAGTGAAGAGTTCGTCGTGAGTAGATAGTAGCGAATAGTGAGGAGTGAGGAGTGAGTAGTGACTATAGCGCAGTGAGTAGTGAGTAGTGAATAGTGGGGATTGGGGAGTGGGTAGTGAGTACGGAGTAGCGAGTAGTGAATCGTGAGTCGCGAATAAGGCACTGTGAGTAGTGAGCAGTGAGGAGAGAGTAGCCAGTAGTGAGTAGCGAGCAGGGGGTAGCGAGTAGGGAGTAGCGAGTAGTGACTAGGGAGTAGTGAGTAGTGAGTCGTGAGTTGTGAGTAGTGAGTACTGAAAGTGACTAGTGAGTAGCGACCTGTGACTGGTGACTAGTGAGTAGGGAGTAGGCGGTAGTGAGTAGCGAGTAGTGCGTAGTGGGTCGTGAAAACTGCGTAATGAGTAGTGAAGAGTGCGTAGTGCGTAATGGGTAGTGAATCGTGACTAGTGAGTAGTGAGTAGTGAGTACTCAATAGCGTAGCGACTTGTGGCTAGTGACTAGTGGGTAGCGAGTAGGGAGTAGGGAGCAGCGAGTAGTGGGTAGTGAGTAGTGAGCAGCGAGTATTGTGTAGGGAATAGCGAGTAGCGAGCAGCGGATAGTGAGTAGTGAGTCGTGGGTAGTGAGGTGCGTAGCGGGTAGCGAGTAGGGTGTAGCGAGTAGCGAGTAGTGGGTAGTGAGTAGTGAGTACTGTGCAGTGAGTAGGGAATAGCGAGTTGTGGATAGTGAGTAGTGAGTAGTGAGTTGTGGGCAGTGAGTAGTGAGTAGTGCAGTGTGAGTATTGAGTCGTGGATCGTGGCAAGTGGGTAGTGAGTAGTGATGTGTGATTAGTGCGTAGTGGGTAGTGAGGTGTGCTTAGTGAGTAGTGGGTTGTGAGTACTGAGTAGTGCATAGCGAGTAGGGAGTAGGGAGTAGTGAGTAGTGGGTAATGCGCAGTGAGTGGTGGGTAGTGAGTAGTGAGTCGTGAGTAGTGAGTCGTGAGTAGCGAGTAGTGAGTAGTGGGTAGTGAGCAATGCGTACTGAGTAGTGAGTACTGCTGGGGCCTAGGATGAAGGTTCGGGGTTTGGGTTGGGATTTAGGGTGAGATTGAGGATTAGCGTTAGGGGTGGTAGGGGTTGGGTTCTGGAGCCCGGGGGCACCTTGGCGAAAGGCGGGGAGGGGGGGGGGGGTCGTATTTGGCGGCCAAAGGGGGGGAGGGGGGGGGTTCGGACCCCCAGGGGGGGGGTCCCCGACGACGGGTCTGGAAAGGGGGGGGGGGTCCCCGACGACGGATCGGGGAAATGCGGGGGTGGTCCCAACCCCCCGCCCGTGGGGAGATCCAGCGGCGCGCCTTCCCCCTCTACCCCACATTGAAAATCATTCGTTTCCCTTTGCCTCTTCTCTTCCCCTCTCTCCTCCTTTGTCTGCTGATCGTCCCTTTTCACTTTGCAACCTACTGCTGGTGGCCCACCGGGGGGCACCTGGCGTACTAGTTTGATATCCCCCCCGCCCATGGGGCGACCGACCTTGGGGGGTGGGGGGAGGCCGCCTTGAAAAATTGAATAGCCGAAAGAAGAGGAGGAGGAAGAGGAGGAGGAGGAAGAAATAATAGGCGGACAAGGGAAGAGGAGGATAAGGACAAAGGAGGGGAAGGGAGGATGACGATGCTGCCGATGATGTCGACGAGATTTGATTAAACTCTCTTTCCGAACTCCTCCTCGTAGGCCCCTACAGGTGGTCATCTCCACAGGGAGGTGCCCCGTTTGGAGACAACCGCTTGAACATCTTGAAACGAGCCAAGGCACCAGTCCCGGGACTCAAACGCACGAATCATTGTTGCGTTTTGACGATCTTGAATCGTGCCAGGGCGCCACGTTCTTGGGTTCCAACACCCGGAATCCACGTCACTGTTACGCATTGCAATTCTGAGTCGTTCCTAAACGCCGTTTTTGATACGTTAATTGTGAGAATCCGTGGAACACTTGCGAATATTTTAAAAATGTGCGCGGTGCTCAGGCGATCGCCACATTTTGAAACATGCGCCGCTTTCCATCCGTGAATATCTTGCACAGTGTTGTGGCAAGTGTGCGCGGCGCTGTGGCGAGAGCCACATTTTGAAAACGACCCGCCCTCAATCCGTGAAGCCCCTTCATTTTTGTGAAGGACGAGCGTGAGCGGCGCTAGTGCGAGAGCCACATGTTGAAAACGGCCATCCCTCAATCCGTGAAGTTTTTGAAATTGTGTTAGACGCGTGTGCACGGCGTTAAGTTGAAAGACGCGTTTTGGAAGTGGCCCGCCATCCATTTGCTAAACGGTTGCCAACTTCTCAGCGTAAGGATCACAAGTCGTGAGGAAGTCTCAGGCGAAACGCCCGGCCCGCCGTTTCGACCAGCCATGGAATGCGACAGGGAGGAGTTATCGATAAGGAGTTGGTATGGGGAAAGGAGGGTAAGGCAGGAGGAGGAAGGAGGAGGAGAGGAGGAGGAGGAGGAGGAGGCGCGGCAGAGCGTGGGGGAGCGGAGGAAGAGGAGGAGGAGGAGGAGGAGGAGGAGGAGGAGGAGTGTGAACCCCAGCGTCCCCTTCGATGTTGGAATAAACCCTCCCTCCAAACTCTTTGTCAGGCCCCTCATTGCAACGGTTCATTTCCACCGAGGGAACGGCCTCGTTGGAAGACAACCGTTTGAAGACCCTGAAGCATGCCAAAACATCGTTCTCGGGATTCCAACGCCAGGGGTGAAGTTGCCTGTTGCGTCTTGACGATCCTGAATCGTGCCAGAACACCACATTCTTGGAAATTCAACTCCGCTGATTAAGGTAATTGCTGCACCCTCATAAAATCCCGAATCCTTCAAACGCACCACTTCTGCTACGCTGATCATGTGAATCCGTGAAGCTCCGGCAAAGTTGAATGTGCGCGGCGATAAATCGACAACCACACGTTGAAAAGGAAACGTTTTCGATCTGTGAACTGTTGCGAAGTTTAGAAAAGGAATGCACGACCCGCCGTCAATCCGTAAAACCCCTTGCGGTGTCGTAAAACGAATGTGCGCGGCGCTAAGGTGACAGCCACATTTTGAAAACGACCCGCCCTCAATCCGTGAAACCCTTGCGAATGTTTAGAACGAGAGTGCGCAGCTGTAAGGCGAGAGCCACAGCTTGAAAACCACCCGCCCTCAATCCGCGAAGTGCCGCATTTTTCAAAACGAGCGCGCGCGGCACTAAGGCGAGCCACATTTTGGAAAGGACCCGCCCTCCATTTGTGAAACGGGTGTAAATGTTTAATATTCAGGGTCATCACTGGTGAGGAAGTCTCAGGCGAAACGCCCGGCCCGCCTTACAAATTGGCCTCGGGCTGCGACAGGGAGCAGTTCTTCATAACACAAGGAATGGAAAAGGAGGAGGAGAAGGAGGAGAAGGATGGGGAGGACGAGGAGGAGGAGGAGGAGGAGGAGGAAGGAGGAGGAAAAAACAGGAGGAAGTAGGAGGAAAAAGTAGGAGGATGAAGAAGAAGTAGGATGATGAGGAGGAGGAGGAGGAGGAGGAGGAGGAGGAGGAGGAGGAGGAGGCGGGGGAGAGAGGAGGAGGGAGAGCAGCGGCGGGGGGCGCCCGAGGTCTGCGAGCTGTGCGCGGCCACCGGCGTGTGCGGGCCGTGCCAAGGCCGGGGGGCGCCAGCGAGAAAAACCTGCACCGCACCGCACCGTTTACACGCGGCGGGCTCGCGCCGCGCCGACGCGGCGACGAGCCTCGGCGCGGGCGCCGTGAGGCCGAGGGCCCGGCGTCGGAGTCCCAAGTGCATCAAACCGCAGAGCACTCAACTCAGACTCTCTGCGCTGCAGCCCCCGAGCGGTGCTGCCTGGCCGTCGGGATCCACGTGAACTACCCGGGCGCCCTCGATATCGAATCCGAGGGGGCCGTCCTCCAGAGACACATCTCGCCTGACGGGCGCTCGCAGAACATACCGTCCGACGAACCAACAACACACACACCCATACCCATAAGGGGGTCGGAGAGGGCTATGGGTGCGTGTTGTCGGAGGGGGGTCCCCGCTCGAGCGGGAGCGTTCCCCAGGGTCCGACAGCCCGCACCCATGCCCATAGCAGTGCTCCTCCCGACGACCCCCTATGGGTATGGGTGTGTGTTGCTCGTTCGTCGCAGCAGGGGCCCGAGCCAGGCCAGCCGTGAAGGATCTCCGCGCTGTCAGAACCGAGGGGCCCAAAACGGCACGAGCAGAAGCTTCCGGCATGGAGTGCCACAACGCTGGCAGGAGGCGGAGCATCAGCATCTTGCACGACAGTGTTTTGCTCGAGCTCGCAGAGCAAGCAAGGGTACAGCCAAAGTGACAGAGCCTAGGCCGCGCATAGAAACATTATCGCCAGAGCGCGCGTGTGTTGCCCATTCACTGCCAGCCTTGCACGATCTTCGCGATGTCTGAATCGAGGAGCAAAAAATACCCCAGTGCGACCCTACCTAGAATTTGGAGCCCCTAGGAAAGCAGCATTAGTTGCTATGCTATGCCATGGCATGCTATGCTGCGCTATGCTATGCTCTGCTATGCTATGCAATGCTATGCTGCGCTGTGCTATGCGGTGCTGTGCTGTGCTGCGCGATGCTATGCTATGCTATGCTATGCTGCGCTATGCTATGCTGGGCTATGCTATGATATGCTGTGCTGCGCTATGCTGTGCTACGCTATGCAATGCTGTGCTCTGCTATGCTAAAGCTCAGCGAAGCTAAGATGAAGGTAAGCTAAGCTAAGATAAACCTGAGCTAAACTGAAGCTAAGCTAAGCTAGGATGACATAAGGTAAGCTAAGATGAGATAAGCAACGCTAAGCTAAGGGGACGTAACTGGGGGAACCGCGGGGCGGATGCCGGGGGAACCGCCTGGGCCAGTTCCCACTGCCCGGCCCCTTTAAGATACAGGGTAAGAACCCTTCTAGGCAGAGCCTAGGTAGGGAATGACAGGAACACAAGCTTTCGGCGCTCCGCGCGGAGTTCTTGGATCCGAACTGGGGCCCCCTGGCGGCGCCTCTGGTCCCGCCCCTGGCACACTGAGCTCCGGAAATCTATGTTTATGCCGTTTCGCGCTCCTCTGCAGAAGCCACCGTCCACGGCAGCACGACGGGAACCAGCCGTACAGCCAGTCTTGGCCAGGCCACTCCTGAGCCCGGCATCGGTGTGTGAGCGTTCCTGGCCGAGCTGGGAAGGCGTATGCACCGATCCAGGGCAGAGGAGGTGCCCGACCAGGACCCCACGATCCCATGTCGTGAGCCAAAGTCACAACTTGGCGTGCAAAACGTGACGGGCCGTATCTTCCTGAGCCATGTCTCGGCCGGGTCGGTCCGTCCTGTGGCCCGCAATTTTGCGGGCGCGCCCGTTAGTTCCCAACCATCCTGTGGTGTTGGGTCCTCGTTTTGAAAGGACGGTCCCCGCGGCCCTCCTCTCCTCACTTCTCCTCTCCTCCCCATCCTCCCTCCTCGCCATCCCCCCTCCTCCCTCCTCCATGCGTTTCACCCACCCACTACAGCGTTTCGTGGCCACATCGGGAGCTCCACGCAAGGCCCCAGTGGGGTGGCCACATGCGTCCGCCACACCCACTACAGCGTTTCGTGGCCCCATAGGGAGCCCCACGTAATGCCCCAGTGGGGGTGGCCACATGCGTCCGCAACACCCAGTACAGCGATGCGTGGCCCCATGGGGAGCTCCACGGGAGGCCCCAGTGGGGGTGGCCACATGCGTCGGCCACACCCAGTATAGCGTTTCGTGGCCCCACAGGGAGCTCCACGCAAGGCCCCAGTGGGGGTGGCCACCTGCTTCCGCCACACCCAGTCCAGCGTTTCGTGGCTCCAATAGGGAGCTCCACCCAAGGCCTCAGAGGGGATGGCCACCGGTGTCCGCCACACCCAGTACAGCGCTTCGTGGCCCCATAGGGAGCTCCAAGCAATGCCCCAGTGGGGGGGGCCTCGTGGCCCCCTGGGGAGCTCCACCCAAGGCCCCAGTGGTGGTGGCCACATGCGCCCGCCACACCCATTACGGCGCTTCGTGGCCCCATTGGGAGCTCAACCCAAGGCCCCAGTGGGGGTGGCCACGTGCGTCCGCCACACCCCGTACAGCGCTTCGTGGCCCCCTGGGGAGCTCCACCCAAGGCCCCAATGGGGGTGGCCACATGCGTCCGCCACACCGAGTATAGCGCTTCGTGGCCTCATAGGGAAGTCCACCCAAGACCCCAGTGGGGGTGGCAACATGCGTCGGCCACACCCAGCACAGCGCTTGGTGGCCCCATGGGGAGCTCCACGTAAGGCCCCAGTAGGGTGGCCACATGCGTCCGCCACACCCAGTACGGCGCTTCGTGTCCCCATAGGGAGGGAGCTCCAAGTAATGCCCCAGTGGGGGTAGCCACATGCGTCCGCTACACCCAGTACAGCTCTTCGTGGCCCCATAGCGAGCTCCACGTAAGGCCCCAGTGGGGGTGACCAAATGCGTCGGCCACACCCACTACAGCGAGCGTCGCGTGGCCCCAGAGGGAGCTCCACGTAAGGCCCCAGTGGGGGTGGCCACATGCGTCTGCCACACCCAGTACAGCGCTTC